>FIZR01023527.1:0-14465 GCA_900060175.1 Ferrisia virgata | reverse complement strand
AAATTAAAAAAAAAAAAAAAAAAAAAAAAAAGTCAGCAGTGGATATATCTGAGATACTTCGTTCTATCAATAGCCTCCGATCAAAGATAACAAAGCTTTTTTATAATCTCCAGACGTGTCGTCCTAAACATTAAAAAACAAAATCATTATTAATAAAAAAAAATAATCACTCACATTGCAATAATTAATAAATACAATATACGTCGGTAATAAAAATCTAAGATCAACACAACACCGCATGCACTTGCTACGAAAAATCACTCGGATACTTATATCATCGTAAAAAATTGTTAAATATTAATTTCATTACTTCCGACTAATCAGTCAAACGATAAATTCGATTTATATATAAAATTTGGTATAAAATTTTAGCCAAATATTAGAATTAGAACCGTCACACGGTCATACATATACGTAAATACTCCCACGTTCCAAACTGGCTAGCTAAATAATACGTTAGTATGAAATTAAGACGCATTAACAGAGCGAAGCAGATCGACATGATATTTATAACATTAATAAAACCAATAAAACGAATCCATACGCTAATATCTTGTTCCAGAGATTTTTGATAACGTGCTTGGTACGCTCTTTTGATTTCCTGCATATCGACTTCGCTTCGTGAAACGACTACACGAATCAGTTGGCGATCTTTGGTGCCGACACAGGCTACAGCATCGCGTAAACGTTTCGCAAAGAAATCAGCTTTGTTTTCAACCGAATGTACTGTAAAATATAAATTCAGGTTATTTCAAAAGTTCAATAAACAAAAATAATTCTGGGTCTTTCCATTCGATTTGGTGTCTTAAGAAAAAAACAAAAACAAATCACAGGTTTTCTTCAATTTCTACGAATCTTCGCAAGCTTCCTTCATTAATCCCGAAAAAGATCGAAAGCTCGAATAAACAATTCCTCGTGAAATAAAAAAGGAGCGCTCAAGGATGCTTTTTTTGAACAGTGGCAAGGGCAGTAGTGTAACTACTATCAAATTTTTTTGGGGAGAGGGAGGTGGTTTGCAGAAATTTTTTTATGATGTTAAAAATATACAACCCGAGCAAAGCGAGAGCGAAAATTTTGCAAAATTTTCAAGGTCAGAGGTTAAAAGATTAGAATTATGACATGTTCCTAAGCTCTAAATGCTGAATTTCACTGTTTTTCGCGTATAAAAATGATTTTTCACATAGAAACAAGCGCGGGGGAGGGAAGAGAGGGCCCCCTTCGTAGTCAGGCAACAGGGTAAGGGGTACAGGTAGATATTAGAGTGAATAGTTGAAATCACCGAACGACACATCCAAGACCATTATTAAATCTACATACCAAATTTCAACCTCCTAGTTCAATGTGGAGGGGTGAGGGGCGGATGATTATAAGGGAAACGAACTCGAAAAATGAAAAAAAAAACTATCAAAAAACTACATTTTTGGGGCTGCGAGGTGTAAGGCTCATCTACAGCTCCTACAAAGAGAACATACTAAATTTCAACTTCCTAACTCAATTTGGAGGGGAGATAGAGGAGGAACAGCCCATTTTCATGGCCATAAAAAAGAAAAACTCTGCTATTTCCTCTCCTCTAATTGCCCCAGGAGGCTAATTTTTGGATATGATATACAACTTTGGTTTGTCTATCGAATGGCTCAAAAAGTAACATTTTTTTTGCGATTTTAGCCTCCCAGTGCCCTCTTTCTCAAATTTGGGCATAACTGTATTTTGATGACACGTCAACTCTTCTCTAGAATATCAAATCAACCGCCAATCTAAGCCTATTTCCTAAATTTGATAGATTTTGGTCGGTATCGGTCTGAGCAAATCATTTCCAGTTTCGGGAAAAATAAAATAAAAATAAATATCTGACATGGGCAAAAGTGGTCGTAATGGTCTTCTAGGACATCAAAACGGATTTCGCCAATTTCCCTATCTTGTAATTGCTTGATTTTAATTGACAATATGCATCCACCATTAACATCGATCCTTCATGACCAAGAGGTATGCGCAGTAGAGTTTCAATATTATCTGCTATATTCTTTGTTTAATTTTGAGGCATTATTTTCCACAGAATCAACAGTCCATTAGATATACAATCAGGCTAAAAAAAAAAAGCAAAGCATTTATTCCGAATTTGAGCATAACTGAATTTTAATCCAACGTCATCCCCACTCATATATATCCAATCCTCCGCCGAACTGAGCCTATTGGCCGAATTTGAGTAATCTTGGCCAGTATCGAGCAAAGTAAATAATTTTAGTCTTCGTGAAAAAAAAATAAAAATAAAAATGAATATCTGGCATGGACCAAAATGGTCGTAATGGTCTTCTAGGGACCCAAAATTGAGACTGTACTTCCCAGCTCAATTTGGAGGGGAGATAGAGAAGGAACAGCTCATTTTCATGACCAAAAAAGGGAAAAACTCTCCTATCTCCTCTCCTAATTGAACCGGGAGGCTGATTTTTGTATATTACATAATACAACTTCGGATTGTTTTTTGATTGGTTCAAAAAAGAATAATTTTTGCAATTTTAGCTCTTCGGCACTCCTTCCCCCAAATTTGGACATGACTGAATTTTGACCTCAGGTCATCCCCACTAACTGAGCCTGTTTACCGAAAGGAAGCGATTTTGGTTAGTATCAGGCCGAATAAATAATTTATAGTTTCGAAAAAAATTTAAAAAATTGTTAAAAATCGTAACGGTCTGGTTTTCATTATCAATATGACGTGAAAAATCAGGCCAAAAATGGTAACTTTAAATAAAAAATTGAACCATCAATGATAATGTAGGGCTAGGCACGATGAAGAGTTTCCGCACTTCAGTGCGCATGCGCCAGGTGCGCGTTACCTGACGCACTTTCGTGCGTATCAGTTGCAGTTACATTTTCACTCTAATTCGTGTCTTATAATCAGCGCAATACAAAGTGATATTTCGGTCATATGGCCTTTTGTACTTCATTTCCATGGGAAGATTTGAGTATTTTTCTTTTCGTGTTCAACTGACCCCGATGGGCGGTTAAACCGTGTAAAAGAGATATGTGAACAACTCTTTTCATCCCAATGGTTAGGTACATGTCCTATTTATATCAAGTTTCTATTTTGGTCTACAAGATAGGTGTAAGGGGGAGGGGAGGGGTCTGGAGGACATACTTAGAAGTTGAGTTATCCCGAGAGTAGGGGCACAATTGACGCTTTTAGGCTAGGCCCAAGGCAGAAGTGCCCAAAACAGCCTTCTGACACTACAATAAGACCAACGTTGCACTGCTATGGAAAGACCCAATTCGTATAACAAATCATCCTTAAACGAACCTATCGCCAACAACGCGTTTTTAATATCACCGCTGAATTCTTCTTTAATAGCATTCTCCAGAGTATGGCCGGAGATTCTCTGATACTCGGTGAAGACGCGACGCAAATGATAATAGCTTCTGGAACACAGAATAGCGTTGAAAGTCGATTCGTCGGTACCGAATTGCAAAACACCGGCGGCCATTAAATCGCGAGCATCTTTCGCGACGGAAGCTTCATCGACCTGAGCATTTTCTGCACGTCTACCCTATCGTCCGAAAAAAAAAAAAAAAGCACATTAATATTATCGTATTACGATCGAACATATGTAATTAAAATAACGAGAAAAAAAAAACTTTATACACAGATAATAATTCAAACATACTTGAACCACCGAAATGAGTAATCGTCGAAAATGACCGGAAGTATCTCCGCTCAGATCATTCTCCATCGATCTGAAGAACACTAAAGATAAAAATAAAACCGTTAATGAGTTAATTTTGATAATTAGCAACATCATGGTAGATAGCGAATAAGTAATAACCTCTTTGATAAGCATCCTTAATGGCGTAAATTTGCGCATTGGACGCTGTGCACAATATTTCCACGAGTGTTTCTTCGTTCGTTCCAATACCATCGATAGCGTATTTCACTTCTTTAGCCAGATATTCTGGTAAAGGGGTCATTAATGCGATAACCAGTTCCTCGAATTTACCCGATAGTTCGCTTTTTAAATCGGAAATTAAATCCTAGTAACAAAAAATAACGACCAAATCAACAAATGAACCGAAACATTTTCGTACACCCGGTTTCAAGTCAAACTTCGCATACTTTTCCATACAACGCTTTGAACTGATTGGCGATTTCCAACCGTTGAGAATTACTTCTTTTCGTAATCACGCCGATGATGGCTTTTTCGTCGGTACCAAATCCTTTCATAGCTTTTCGTAAAACTTCCGCATCCGATCTCGGATTAAAAGACGCGATTGGTACAACAGTCGGAGTAGCCTTCTCCTACAAGATAGTTTGAGCGAAAAAAAAAATAAAAAAATACACGGAAACATTAACGTTACAATAATACCCAGTTCGAATCATCTCATATCGTTAAATCTAACTTACAAATTGCGCGTAAGCGTTACTTTTTCCAAAACTATGTTGCGCATGCGGTGAACAAGTATTGGACGCCGAAAGATTGTTAAAATGAGACGATGTTATCGGAGCCTGAGGACAGCTCATCTGTTGAGACGGATAATGCGTATTGGGAGCGGAATTTGGATACAGCTGAGAAGCCGGGTATCCGGGAGCAGTCGACGGATACGCGGCTTGTACTGAAGGATAAGCTGGTTGCGAAGGCTGAGTAGGATAAGCCGATGAGGTATTCGAAGGGTATGAGAAACCTGGCCCAGAGGCTGGTTGAGCAGAGGGCATTGGCGGATACGACGATTGAGGATAAGGCATCGCAGGTTGAGCTGGCGGGTACGTCGATTGAGGGGGATATCCGGGTTGACTCGACTGAGCAGGGTAGCATGGTTGGGAAGCTGTAGGGTACCCGCCGCTAGGTGGGTAACCGGCTTGGTAGCCAGAGCCATAACCAGGCTGGGTTGGATATGAAGATGGTGGATTTTGAGGCGGATACACAGAGTACGGTGTACCTGTTTGCTGTCCCGGCATCTGTATACAACATGAAAAAAAAAAAAGAAAAAGCAGATTGTAAACGTGCAACAAGCTACAAGAGATGTGAATTACGTCGAAGAAATAGTAAAGTATAATGGTTCAAGGAGCAATACAGTGTGTGTTCAAGTAGGTGTTTTTCAACAATGAAACGAAAATTTTTAGCAGTTTAGAAAGGCATTACTTCGAGATTGAAAAATCACCAAATCACCGCTATATTTAAACTATCTCAAATGTACCCGATAATCTACTGTGAAAAAAACAAAGCACCAAATTTTACAATTATTCTAATTTACAGATCCAGACTAATGAAACAATTGTTGTTGTGGTAATCCTAAGAGGTGGCATATTAGGCAGTTGAGGGGGGGGGGGGGGAGGTTTTAGCCATCACCTCTTGATGCTGAGTTATCTTTTCCACGTTGTCGTAAAACTTTAATAATTTATAACTAGTACGAATGAAAACTAAAATGTAATTTTTGTAGGTCTTTAGATGCATTAAATTCTTCATTTTTGGACGAATCAGTATTGGTATTTCATCAAATTTTCACCTTTCTCACATTTTTTTTTTTATAGAAATAAATGAAGGGGATGAGCTCCCTCCCTCTCTTCTATTTTGACCTATCACCGTCTATTACACTAATACAGGATTAAAATTTAATATGTAAATGTAATAGGTACTTTTTTATAGATTTGCCCTTTATAGGTGTTGATTTTCAACCCCCTTACCCTCCTATGCAGCCTCAAAAAAGTGCATTTTTGCGCTATCTTTATTAGCGAATTTATTTCCCAGGGGAGGGGAAGGGAAGGTTGCAAAATTTTCTAGCCGAATGCACACAATAGGGAAAATTCACATTTAAGTGATGGAAAAATGAATAAAAAAAAAATTGAGGAATCCCAATTAATTTACTTATAATAATGAAAAATAGGCAACTTGATATTTTGTTCAAAAAAATGTAGCCGCCAAACTGAGCCGATTGGCCAAATTGGAGCAATTTTAGTCGGTATGAAACGGAGTAAATAATTTTAATGTTCGGGTGAAAAAAAATTAAAATAAAAAAATGAAAATAAATATCTGACATGGCTAAAAATTGTCTTAATGGTTTTTAAGGACCTCAAAACGGATTTTGTTGATATCCCCCCTCCTCCTCCAGAGTTGGTCGATAGACTGTAATAGCCTGGTTTTTATTGACAATATGACACTGAAAATCAGGCTGAAAAAATAATTTTGGGAGATGAAAAAAATACAACATTTATGCACGAATAAAGCGATTGTTTTTGCTTTTAGAGACATTTTTTCCAACACTATCAACTAATTTCCTTTTTTTTTATTTTATATTGTTCAAGTGATCTTTCTCTGTGATTTGAAAGAAGGAGATTTGTGGCAATTTTAATTTTTTGTGGTTTTTACATTGAGCTAATTCAAGTATTTTTTTTTCACTTTTCACTTCAAAAAAATTCGACATATTTGATTTTTTTCATTTTTAAACGTGGATTTGTAATCTTTGAAAAGCAAAAAAATGCGAAAAGTGTTTTTTTGGTCTCACGTGGTCTACTATGAAACGTTAGCACCAAAAAAATCGAAAAAAGAAAATTTTGTTTTAGATTTTCCGTGTAAATTCTGGAATTTTTAACCTCGGGGGGGGGGGAGGTGAAGGTTAAGTTGAAGACCCTAAATTTTTACTAGTTCATTTGAGCTCATTTCGCAAATTTTCTTCACTACCTACCGACAACTTTCAGAAAGAAACTAAAACCAAAGTGCTCCAGTGATGACTGTTGGGCTTATCACACAGGAAATTCCAACTACTAAAACATTACTTCGGTGCATTTTCTTATAGAATTAATATTTAAACAGTTCAGTTATCACCGTACTCCGATGTTGTGGGGGAGGGGGGTTTGGGCTCAACAGAGGAGTAGAATTGATGATGTGCTGATGAAACTGACTGGTATTTCTATTCTACTGACATCGTTACAGCGTTCACATTATTCATAATGTTATCGACGGGAGGGAAGGCGAGCAGAGGGGAAGGCGAACTTGTTATGCCCCTATAATCCCTGATTATGCAGTGAACAAAACCTTCAAGCATTTTTCCCAGTTTAACATTATAATAGTAATTATTTTCTACGAATATTCCCTCGGGAATACAAATATCATCGAAGGCTCATTATACAAAAAATTTAATGTTAATCAACTTTAATAGATCGCATTTAAACGAAAGCCCATCTCACTACTGATTGGACAAAGAATGGTTCTCTCACTTTCAAGGTTAAAAGTAAATGTTGACAATCAAAATTTCAAAAAAAGAAATGCACAGTGTTATTCAAAATTTCACCCTCTCTACCTCTGTTTCAAATTTCACCTCAATCTGATAATTTTCCGAGTGTAAACAAAGAAATCCCGCCATTTTACAAAAGTTACAATAAAATGTTATCGAAATGCGGTACGAAACTGAAAAGTGTTTCTATCACGATGAATTGATATAATTAATCAGAATTGTACCATTATCTTTATTTTTCGAAGAAAATACAATTAATTTTTGCGCCTTGTTGTTCAATTAGGCTGCTCCGCAACCACTAGAGCAGGCCCTTAATGATGATATTCATTTGAAAGGAGGTTGTTCAAAAATCAAAATCAGATTATCGGTTACAACCGGAGAGTCATCCTATTTTTTATTCGTTTTTAGACTATTTAGTAACTTCCAGAGAAATATTGTGCCATTCGTTATTATCTGATGACTTTTTGTTAGTAATTGTTTTTCAATGAAACTGTTTTCAACTATGTTCAATTACGAGGGTTAGTTGAAAATTATCACCTCTATTTTCATAAAATCTCTCCAAAACGAGATAGATGAATGAAACAAATTATATTTTATAGAGAAAAAAAATACTGTGCAAATATCGTTTCAATTTTTCCAGCAAATTTCAATTTTGAGCAATGTATCTTTTCTTTTTCAAACTCAGTTTTGAAAACAGCTAATGATTTATTTCTATTTCATTCTCAGTTTCAATGTCATCTCCACGTTTCCACTCCATCTACATTTCGATTTTCAATTTCAAGATGAAAAAATTTTGAGCGAAAATAGATGGAAGGCGTTGATTTTAAAAATTCCCTTTGATGTCACATTATTAATAAAAAACCAGGCTATCACAGTCTATTGATTTATGGCGGATGAGCGGGGGGGGAGGGGGGCTGTATCAACACAATCCGTTTTGGGATGTTAGAAGATCATTGAGACGATTTTTAGCCATGTCGGATATTTATTTTTATTTTTATTATTTACATCATTTTTATCATTAATATAATTTTTTTATTCCTCCCTAACCCCGGACACTGAAATTATTTAACCTGCTCGATACCGAAGAAAATCGCTCCAATTCGGGCACCCAGCTCAATTTGACGACAGATTAGATATATATGAGTGAAGATGAACTTGGGTCAAAATTCAGTTATGTGCCAATTTAGAGGAGGGGGTGCAGAATGATCAAAAACGCAAAAATTGCTATTTTTGAGCCAATTGACAGAGAACCAAACGTTGCATAACATATCCAAAATTCAACCTCCTAAGTTAAGTAGGAAGTAAGATAGGGGGGGTTTCCCTCTTTTTAACCCTGAAAACGAACTGTTGCTCTACCATCTCCCCACCAAATGCAGCTACGAAGTTAAAATTTGGTATGTACATTCAGTTGGAGCTCTAGATGTGCTTTTTGGGGGTTCTAACTTATCAGTCCCATTTCACCCCCTCACGGCCGTCAAAAACTTGGTTTTTGGTCGTTTTTTCCAATTTTCAAAGTTCGTTCCTCGCATAACTCCCCTCCAAATTGAGCTAGGAAATTGAAATTAGGTATGTACATTCAGTAGGGACCCTAAATGTGCCTTTTGGGGGATTTTGACTTTTTAGCACCATTGAACCCTTCCTGCCCGCAATGCTTATGTTTCAATTCTCATGATTGTAATATATCACGTATTTTAGTTGAATGGCATTTCAAATCATTTTTTTCGATTTTGAAATGTACTAAAAATGACATTTTAAATTTAAAAGATTTTTTCAATTTTTTACAACTATTTGAATGTGAATTTTTTTCTGAAAATCTGAGGTTGTTCTTAAAATTTTCGGCTTTCTAACCAAAACTGCAAGAACCTAAATTATTCTAAAAATTATACTGCATTTGTTATTGTTTCTCAATTAGGTACTGTGGGTTAATAAAATTTAATATACACCTGAAGCAACGTTTTCAAAATATCGGATATCGATATTCTTCCCTTCCGATACTTTTGGTATCGATATCTCTCATTACGATGTTTTTGATAGCAAATATCACCATTCCTATGTAGCGCACTAACCCAAAATAGATCGATTTGTTGAATTAGGACTTTCAATTCATGTATGCCTTCAATTGGGCCTCACAGATTCTATTGATGAAATTAGGGTCTTTGGCAATGAAGTTAATCTTAAACTATGACATGATGACTGAGATGTAAAAATGTCATTGAAAATTAGATTGAAATAAATTTTTAGCCGCTTTCAAAAACTGAGTTTACAAAAAGAGTAGTAGATACATCGCTCAAAATTGAATTTGAATAATGAAAGTGGTATTTGCAGAGCAATCATTTATCTTCAAAATAAAATTTATTTCATTCACTTATCTCTTTACAAAGTGAATTTATGAAGACGTAAACTAATCATTTTAATTACCTTTCGTATGCCATAGGAATAACATGCCATTGCAAATGAAAAATCATTTAGAAAATTTTCACCGATTAGTTCTGGTTATGTTTTTAGAAAATGATGATTACTCCAGAGCAAAAATGAACCTACTGTTTCCTACACCTCTAATATTTCGTAAAAAAATTAATGTATTTATTCTACATACTTGTTGTTGGCCGGGATAAGGAGGATATCCTGGATTCATGATGGTTTTTGCTCAATACCAACGATTAACTGTGTAACAAATTACGAACTTCCAACAGTAGTCAAACAATACTAATCATAAAATAGTCCAATGAATCACTTAACCATCAGAAAATTAATTATAGTATCGCTTAATTTGTAATTTCATAGAATAGTGGAAATAACCATAACATATGACGCTATAACACGTGACGTCAAGTCATCAATCAAGGTCAATAATGTTTGCCAACTGAAAGCAAACGTAGCGAAAAGTGCATAATCAATTACAGCATTACAGTGTTACCGCTAAAGGATTTTTTATTCTTTTCGTTCTTCAGTTTTTAATTTTTTTTCTGCAATATTAATCCAGATTCCAGAAATTGAAATTAAAATATATTCTGGACTAAAAACACTACGTATTAAATACGCTAAAAATAATAAACACAATTCAAAATGGCTAGAAAATAATTTCGAAGTAAAAATAAAATTGGAAATACCAGTGATAAAAATCTAATCTAGATAATAGCTTCACCATGTTGTTGAATATGAACCATGCTCATAATAATGATAAAAAATTTTCCGGTACGTGACGTAAACAATTGAACATGTCAACATCGCACTTTCTAGAATTCTTCCATTAGCTCATCATTTGTTGGCAAGTTATGCTGTAATTAATTGTTAATCGACCCAGGTAGCAGCTCTTACTTATATCTTATAATCCAAAATAGTTGCATAGTATTACAGCCTCATAATACCACTATTTTAAGTCCATCACATTCCCAAATATTATCATAATTATCACCAAACTCTACGATGAACTTATCCGGAAGAGCTTTGCATTTTGTACTCAAAGTCGGCGACAGAGCTAGTACGATTAAATTTTACAAAGATATACTAGGAATGAAAGTAAGTACCTGTCTACGTCAATCATTATCTACTGATCATTGATCATTTCATCTTATCATCTAACCATCATTGCAGATCCTTCGACACGAAGAATTTACCGAAGGCTGCGACGCTAAATGCAACGGGTAATGATGCAAATCTCTAACAAACACAATCAACATATCATCATTTAATTGGCTCGTTTTTCTTCGCAGACCATACGACAATCGTTGGAGTAAAACCATGGTTGGATATGGAACCGAAGATACACATTTCGTTGTGGAGCTCACGTACAATTACAACGTTAACAAGTACGATTTAGGTAACGATTTTCTCGGTCTAACTATAAAATCCTGCGAAGCCATATCCAATGCGAAAAAGCATAATTGGCCGATTGAGCAGAAAGATGATTGCATCACAATCAAAGCACCTGGTGGTTACATCTTCCGCCTGTTGGACGAACCTAAACCATTAGATAAAGGTATTATCTTCCTGATTCCAATTCGTAACATTTATATGCCCTTAGTACGTACTCGATAAGCGAGTAATCACACCACAACGATACAACTGTAATAAAAATATAACAAAAACTTACAGATCCTGTACAAAAAGTAACCTTAGCATCGTCCAATCTTCAGCGTAGCATCGATTACTGGAACGGTATTTTGGGATTGAAGATTTTCAATCGAGCAGATAAATACGTTTCCTTAGGTTTCGATGAGAATCAAGCTAAACTAGAGCTTATCGATATTGGTAAGAAAAATAAATAGATAATAAAATTTATCTCAAAATACAAATACCCGATAACACGATTTGTCATTTGAAGTACTTGGCGTAAGCTTTTTATTAGTATTAATAGTCAATAAAATTCTCACCTCGCTGAAATCGTACGTTTAATGTCAGGAAGCAAAGTCGATCATAAAACTGCCTACGGTCGGATTGCGTTTTCGGTTCCCTGCAAACAACTAAACGACATAGATAAGAAGATAAAAGAAACTAAGCAAACTATATTGACGCAGTTAATCACTCTCGATACTCCAGGAAAAGCTACTGTAACTGTGATTATTCTGGCTGATCCGGTGGGTAATTCTAGTAAATGCATCGTCGAACGTCGATGACCGAACTATTCAAACGTTGAGATTTATTGCAATGTTTGATTTAATTTCAGGACGGTCACGAGATCTGTTTCGTTGATGATGAAGGTTTCCGAGAATTATCTAAATTTGATCCGGATTCCGATGCTGCTCTAGAGAAATATCTGAAGAAAGATGCCGAACGAGTGAAATAAAAACGAATGTCTGAAATACCCTCTTCCGTGTTTTTACACATTTATAAAATATTATTTTACGTACCTGAATATGTGCCTAATTGTACAGCTATGCAACATACAAGTATAATATAATTATTTTTTATATTTTTAAAATTACTTCTCATCTTCATTACTGGACTGATGAACAGCATACTAAGCAGAAAGAGATGATATTGCACCATTTCGTATTGTTAAATAATCGAGTAAAGACCCTGCAAATAATTCGAGACGAGATAAATAATTGAACCAATTTTCAAACATGAAAAAATAAAGTTTAAATTTCATAACCTGAGGATTATATGGAAAATTCCAAGATTCTTCTTTAGCGAAGACATTAAAAATAAAAATTGAAAAATAAACGTAAAATTAACTCAACACAACATCACTGAAGTTTCACTGTAAAACGTGTAGTTTGCAATGTAAAAGAAAAAACACTTATAACATAAAACATAAAATAAAACTAAACCGCACACAATTGAACTTTCACACACTTCACAAAACATGAAAAACAAACAAAAAAGAACATAAATACCGAAAAAAATATAAGTAAAAGGATGGTGGTGTCGCCATAAGCATACCAACTAAACCTTAGGATATGCCTTCATCTGCTTACCAATTTGTTGTCGACAGATGAAGGCAGATTCTAATCGAAAAAACAAATTTAGCAAAATTACATCCAGTCATCGTACCATTTTGTTGTGAACGACTGGAGGTAATTTTTATCTTAAAATTTTGAATAAAGATGGTGTTATGGTACCAAACCATAACGATTTTTCATCTCGTGTGGTTACTCCACTCACTAGTTTTTAGTTTAGTCAAAAAAATTAAATTGATTAATACATATACAGAAAAAAATTGAAAAAATTTACACGTAATGAGCGTAAAAAGACGTCCAACCACCACCCCCCACCACCAAAATAAATTTTCAAACAAACTCACCAAATGAATGGGTATGTAGTCTAGGCAGCTGATCGATAAGAACCATAATACAGCCATCAAACAGGAAATTAATTCACAATACGCGAAACACAAACCGAATACGAATACAAACAAGAAATTACAACAAAAAAAAAAAAACAAAGTCCAACTTTGAAACATTTCTTCAAAAATACTAAAAAGCTACGATCAGCGATCAAACTTGCAAGTTTTTTATTCAAAACAAAAAAACGCGAATAGGTAAGAAGCACAAACCTCTTCAGATTAACAGAATGAAAAAAAAATCAAACGATTATCGTTATAAATAAATCGAACTTTCAATCAATATGTACTCGAGCCTAAAAAATGAGAAAAATATTACTGACAAAGACTTTGAAAATTCAAAAATTCAATTCTCAAGAACCTGAAATTCTTCAAAATACACATGTGATTATTCTTTATATTATATAAATTATTTCTCACCTGCTTAAAGTCAGCAGAAGATACCCTCGATACTGCGGGAAAATGTACTGTAATCATGATTATTCTTGCAGATCCAGCAGGTAATTTCAGTACATTGTTGGACATACGATGATCGAACGATTTTTGTTGAGGATCATAGCAATATTGGATCTATACCTTCCGGAAGGTCAAGAGATCTGCATAGTTAATCACTGAATTTGATCCGGATTCCAATGATGCTGTTCTAGAAAAATACTTGGAGAGAATGGCGAACCGTTAAAATAAAAATACACACTATATACCCCAAAGATATCCAGGTAATTGAGAAGCTATACTGGGAACAAAAGGCAAAAGTGACAGTAGATGAAAATAGAACGGAAGACGTATGTAAGATAGAGAAAAAGGTTTGACAGGGATGTCCACTATCACCAAGATTATTCAATCTGTACGCAGAGAGAATTGAGAAAAATGCCAAGCTGCAACCCAATGGATTCAGTGTAAATGGGATGAAATTTGGCAGCATTAGTTTTGCCAATGACAAGGTAACCATAGCTGAAACAGCGCAAGGTCAATCAACCAAATAAAGAAAGTCACAAATATAGAATAAAGATTAATGCAAGCAAAACCCAGGTCATGCGAATCCAGCGTCAACAAACAGGCTGATCGCTAAGAATCTCTGAGGATAGAAAGGAACTGGAGCCAGTAGAAAGCTTCAGATATCTTGGAGCAATAATAACAGATGATGGAAGGGATGAGAAAAAAGTCTGGATACATATTGCAATGGTTAGAGGGACGCTCAGTAACCTTGACAAAGTGCTGAAAGATCCTAGTATGCCGCTAAAATGAAGAAGACAAACGCCTCAAGTGCTATGTATGGTTTAAGATGGGATATGGGGATCAGAGACTTGGACAGTGTCAACAAAAGTGAAAAAGAAAATACAGGCGTTTGAACTATATGGTGCTACCGGCAAATTCTGAAAATATCGTACAAAGACAGGGTCTCAAACAAGAGGGTTTTTGAAAGGCTGAAAATGGAAGGAGGAATACTACTTGAAGAAAGAATGAA
>FIZR01023526.1:0-16227 GCA_900060175.1 Ferrisia virgata | reverse complement strand
CACTGGGTGGCCCATATCGAGGGTAAAACGTGGTGAAAAAATTAGCTCCTAAGCGCGATATGAACTCGAGTTATTTCACTTTTTCATTCATTTCGCAACGTTATTCGTCAATTTTTTGATATTCCACCCCTCATCACTCCCCCTCCCCCATGGGTAGGGCTGAAATTTTGATTGTGGGAGTAATCATGAATGCTCTATACATCTGTATAAAATTTTTTTCATTTGGCATGTAACACTGGGGTACTTCCCTGGTGAAAAAAAAGACCAAATGACGAAACTAACGTCAGATTTGTATTTATAACGAGTCAAAATACCCTAATAAAAACTGTTTTCGCAATAGTTTCACTTGAAATCTCGAACTTCATTTTTTTTTGTCATAAAAAAATTAAAAAATCAGGGAAGAAAGTGAGAAAAAAGTGAATTTTTAGACTTCATGTAAAACAATAGCGAAAATCATATTTATCGGTGTATTTTAACCCGCTAAACACGAATCCAGGTAGACCATTACATTTCGAACATTGAACAGCACTCATTATGGTCACTACTTGCCCAAAAATTGTAATGAATCGGGCCAGTACAATTAAATACATTTACAATGTGAAAAATCGCGCAATTATATCTCGATCGATGTTCGAACTGTATCGTTCGACCACCGATCGAACTGTTTTACCGTGTTGTTGGCGCTCCTCCGCGCAGTTCCGCGGGATCGAACAGCGTTGTCGGACTAACAGGTTTTCCGGGGATAAGTACGTTTATCGCGTAGTACCCGTGACTTGTAAACGCGACATCGGGCTAGACGGTTCTCCGTACTCTGTAGCGAATCACGGTACGTAGCTGGCAAATACTTTTTGAACGGTCATCAATCGGAGTCGTTTGATGACTGAACGGTACCAAATACAATACCGAATTTTCAATTTCAAAGGAATAAAGTGATTTTTTTTTGACATGAAGTGACTTCTCACCGAGATATAGGCATTGAAGCATTGATGATAATTTTTGCGAACAACTAGATACAGAATTGTTATTCTAGCAGATTTTTCAAATTTTGGTGTGCTTTTATACGGAAAAAATGGCTCAAAGAAGAAAATACACCGATAAATATCATTTTCGTTATTGTTTTACATAAAGTCTCTAAATTCACTTTTTCTCACTTTTTTCACCGATTTTTCAATTTTTTTATGGCAAAAAAAAACTGATTTCCAGATTTCTGAGTAAAACTAGTGCGAAAATGGTGTTTGTTAGGGTATTTTGACTTGTTAAACACGAATCCGACGTTACTTTCTTCATTTTGTTTTTTTTTCAGTACATAAAACTCTGTAAATTTCAAAAAATCTGCTAAAATTAAACATTTCTGCACGGTTTTTTGAGATTTTCGACCCTTGCGCAAGCGAATTCGCCATAAATAAATATATTTGGTAAATCGACGTTAAAAAACACGTTTTTGGGATATTTTTAAAAAGTAATCGAACATCGCTATCAGGATTTTTTTTACAATTGAAAATTTCAAATAGCCAAAACCTATGAGATGTAACTTTGTGCCAAAGAACAGAAAATTTCATTCTTCTTCGGTTAAAAATTAAAAATTATGGAAAATAATGCAATAAGATGACCATAATTCTAAAAAATAGGGGAGGGTTGGTGAGAGGTCAAAATTTTTTCCAGAATTTTTTTACATCAAGATACACTACCTGGAGGTATTAGATCGAAAATCGGGGTTGGGGCCACAATTACCCCTTATCCGGCTACAGCCTTTTGTTTTTTTAAATAAAGAAAAAGCATTTTCAAAATGTCTCCAAAGTCACTAATGCAAAATTTTATTTTAAACAGATACATTGAAATTTTAAAACATTTTATTCATTAATGATACAACTACTCCCAAAATAAATTTTTCCATTATTTCAAAGTATTCGTGTGGCCTTAAATCACAAGCAGCAAAAGATGGAATTTTAAACTCCTCTTATCAACTCACATAAGCCAATTCCAGGTCTTATCAAATAAAGTAGGTAGCAAAATAAACGTTTCAAGTCAAGTCCTAGTCCAACACTTCATTATACATAAAAGGTACACGACCTGCGTCTACGTTATCTACATACGTTGCAAACTACCCCCCTCCCCTCACCCAAAAAAACTCATGTCACAAGTTTACAACATATTCCAGTCTCGTTTCCCTCCCCTCCCCCTCCCATAGGCACTGATAAACTGAAAATATGTAATTCAAATGCAGGAAGAATTCTTCAAAATTTATACAATTATCAAACATACACATTACGTACAGAATATCAAAAACAAAACTAATTTACGTTAAAATATCTAACCCTCGTCACAATTACGCCAATAACAGGCATAGTAACAATTTTTTGAACATAGCTACTCGTACACGTACAGTCAACATTCATAGCATAGATACTTAGCACATCCACATACACGTTACATTATTTAGGTAAGGTACACTCATAAAGGCAAAATTTTTCGTACTCGTACAAACGAGCTGGCAAAATACGAGAAGATGGTACGACGTATCTTTACGTAGGTACCTACATATGTACATTACATACCTCCTAGTTTTTTTTTTTTTTTTTTTTATAATATACCTGATAGTAAAATACATACGCGGAATATGACTAGATACAGCCGCAAATCACCAAGGAATGTGGTTATAACCAAAGGGCATTCAGAGCCTCCTGCTAACCAGTTTTCTAATCGGTTTGAAAATAACATTGGTGTTACAAGTCCGGTCGGCCGGCTCGGCTGGGTATAGCGGGAAAAAAAATCAATAAAAAGAACCTATAGAACAATAGTAAAACGTTTCAGAGGTAGCGAAGGCGTACGAGGCAGTGGTACATTTCAGGTAATTGTGTTAATTTGAGATATGCTAAAATAGGTGTTTTTTTTCCTGCACTGTGCGGCAGCGCTCGAGGTCAAGATACTGTGTCTCGGCCGACCGAAAAGAATTTAGAACATTGTCGTAAAAATACACAAACCTCGGCTGGCTATATCGTGTGATTTGCTCGCTTCGTACCTACTCAACATCAGACAAATGATGTTTTTTATCTCGTAAAATTTAATAATTCGTCAAATTATACCCACACATACATAATACTAACGACCATTTGTACGTATGTACCATATACGTGGATAAGGGCACCGATTGAATGTATGAACAGTAAAAGTTGACATTTTTTTTTCGCAGTCTTGATGCGTACTACGGACTACGTAGCGTATACTCCGGCCCATACCTAATATGTTCGGGTATGTATAAACGTATACGTATTATCTACCGTTGCTTTGGGGTTTTTTTTTTTTTTTTTTTTTTTTTAGCGAGCATTAAGCCTTATTCTGCATCCAGAGAACGTATCGTACTCGTAAGTACACGTACGTACGTATGTATTACGGGTACTCGTATCAGTACGATGACCTATGGGTGCGATTTATATGCCAGTGAAAGTACACATAGACTTATACTAATACTGTGCATTGTGTATTACTGTGTTTCGGTGATAGGTCATATGTGCTCGCGTATGTAATGTACGTAGAATTTCGACTATGTACTTTTTTTTAACTACCTAACTACCTAACTACCTACCTATTTTATTATTATGTCCTATTCAGAATATACAATCGTGTAACCGTTTTGTAAACGATGCGACAACACGACTGACGGTAAAAAAAAAAAAAAAAAAAAGAAATGAAATTTTCATCTCCTCAAGTTTTTAGCTGTTAAGTTTAAGAAAGCGAATTAATTTCATTTTCATATTATCTACCTAGTCTAACGATAAGAACCTTTTAAGCTTGTAATTTAGCGATGTATTTAAACCTCGTTCCACCGCACATTATTCTACAGTACACATACACACACACGCACACACTGGTCAACAAAGAATATAAAAAAACTCGACGTAAACACCAACGACGACCAGTCTATGTCTAATCGTTTATTGATTAGCTCATTAAACTTCACCGTGAAATTGAAAACGATCATCGAACTTACTTTAAACTTACATACAAATACACGCACGCGTAAGTACTAAGTAGGTACGTACCTATACAGTCTTCGCCAAATTACCGAATAATATTCGATAATTAGGAGATGTATTGGCTTATCATCATTGAGGTTTGGGAGTCTGTCAAATTTAGTAGTGGGGATTAATTAACAGAAGATAAGCTTCTATCAATCATTGGGCTAGTTGTGATTTTAAAAAATGCACACAATTTTCGTAATTATAAAAATTATTATTAAATTTGACAGCGTATTTCATTTGGAAAAATTATAAGTGGTACTTTGAAATATTATTTAAAATAATGAACGTTGTAATTCTTCTATAATTATTAAAAATGTAAAATTTACCAAAACTGATGAATCATAATGCTCTTCATTGTAGAGAATGAGATTCGAAAATAAAATTACTAAAATTTAGTGATTGCTGAAAGTAATAAAAATTTTACGGAATCAAAAACAACTGCAAACGACGGAGAAATTTCACAAAAAAAAATTCAAATATGAAACATCATATATAGATATTAATAATTTAAGTTTAACCTGATTTTCAAGACATATTACAATCATGAAAATTGAAAAAAAAAGCATGGTCCTTACTGGCTCCACATACCTACTTTCAAATTCCTAACCCAATATGGAGAGGGGTTATGCGAGAAACAAACATTAGAAATAGGAAAAAACGACCAAAAAACCATATATTCAGGACTGTGAGAAGGTGCAATAGAACTGAAAACTCCAGACCCTGAAAAGGAAAATATAGGGTCTCTACTGAATGTACATACCTAATTTCAGCTTTCTAGCTCTGCTTGGAGGAGAGTTATGCGAGGAACAAACTCAAAAAATAGGAAAAACCGATCAAAAAACTACTTTTGTGGGACTGTGAGGGGGTGAAATGCGGGTGAAAAGTCGAGACCCTAAAAAGGCAAATATAGGATCTCTACTGCTTTCTAGCTCTACTTGGAGGAGAGCTATGCAAGGAACAAACTCAAAAAACACAAAAAATAAGATAAACCGATCAAAAAGCCACATTTCCGAGGCTGTGAGGGGGGTAAAATGGAGCTAAAACGTCGAAATCTCCAAAAGACACACCTAGGGCCCCAACTAAATGTACATACCAAATTTCAACTTTCTAGCTCCATTTGGTGGGGAGATAGGGGGAACCGCCCTTTTTCAAGGTCAATAAGGGGGAAAACCCCTATATCTCCCTTCCTAATTAACTTGGGAGGTTGATTCTTGGATATGCTATATAACTTTTGACTTTCTATCAATTGGCTTAGGAAGAGTAAATTTTTGCGTTTTTGACCACTCATCACCCCCTCCCCCAAATTGGGGCATAACGAAATTTTCACCCAAGTTCATCCCCACTCATATACATCTAATCCGCCACCAAAGTAAGCCGATAGACCAAATTGGAGCGATTTTTGTCGGTATCGAATGGAATAAATGATTTTAATGTGGGGGGGGGGGGATAGAAGAAATAAATATCTGGCATGTCTGCAAATCGTATTAATGGTCTTCTAGGACCCCAAAACGGATTTTGTTCGTATTCCCCACGTCCCCAATCGTCGTTGGTCGATAGACTGTAATAGCCTCGTTTTCATTGACAATATGACATGGAAAATCAGGCTGATAAATATCTGACATGACCAAAAGTGGTCGCAATCGTGTTCTAGGACTCCAAAATCGATTTTGTTGATAGATCTCCCCCTCATCCGCCGTAGGTCGATAAACACTAATAGACTGGGTTTCATTGACAATATGTCATAAAAAATCAAGCTTAAAAGGTAACCATCTACCTAACCTACCTATTTGAATAAGTAATCTAAATATCAAGACAACAATTGTTGTTTATGCAAGTGTCTTCTTCTATATTATCGGATCGCATACTTATAAGTTACAGAGAAATAATAATCACAATTTACGGGCAAATGCCTATTTGTCGGTACTTGGTTGGAATGTAGGTAGGTAACGATTGTATGTATTGTGATGAAATCTCATTTCCTCCCCTGCGGGTTACAGTGTGAAAAAAAATAACCGTTATCATAACCATGCGGTGATTTTATAATTAATACCGATTATGTTGAACTTTTGATTCGAATATTTATCGATAAAAACTTATTAGGTACTAAAAGAAATGATGGAATTCCATAAACTAATTTTTATACGTGTACGAACCTATATCAATTTTCACATCTTGATACTCGTGTACACGTACGCATATGTATACTCGCTTCATAATAATGGCTGCATCAAGATAAAAGGCTCACCAGTGCGAATGGATCGATTAAAATTACGTTACTTTAATTCAATTAATAGCTTTGAATAGCGCATTAGGGTTTGTCGTGAACGATCAAATTGTAATTAACTCGAAATAGTACTATTTATAGTCGTGATTTGCGTGCAACTATAATCTTTATTCAATTAATAAAAGTCAGTTTAGCAGTGTTGCCGTTGATATACGAGGAAAAAATGAATCTATAAAATTAAGCTTTTTCAACTAATGAGCCAAAGTTGAGAATTACCAAATTAACGTTATTTAAATCGAAAATCGATATAACCATTATTATTTATATATGTTTTGTTCCAAAGGCCAACTCAGCGAACATTTTTATAATACGTTTTAGTATCATTTGAACCGGAGCCATATCGATAAATTTTTCCAATCGAGAAACAAAGCTCTACTTATCGTAATACTAGAAGTTGAAAAAAAGTTAACAGTTTTCAAAAATGAATTGGTTTCTCGTTAGGTTTGGTTAGGTTTGTTCTTCGCAGCTTTTCGAGTTCGTTCCACAGCTATCTCGCCTGCGAATCGCAGAGACGTTAGGGAGGTCGAAATTAAAGTAGGGGGCATACGTGAAAAATGTTGAAAATCAGTTGGAAATTTTTTTTCTAAAGAAAAAAAAAACGTTTGATATTTAATGAACAATTTTTTTAAGCTTTGTAAAATTGACATAAAAATTAATTTTGGCTAATTCGAGGTCGTGGATTGCGAATACAGTGTTGATTTCAATTTTGTTGATTTAGTTTCTGAGATACGTTCGTTAATTTTTTTCCTATACTGTTCCCGCAAAATAACGTTTGAGCACAACTCAGGATACAGCGTGCGCTGCGCTTTTTTTCTTCGCAAAGAGGACAATATATCTCAAAAAAATCAAGTTGGAAAAGCTACGAATTGTGATACCTTCTTTTTTTCCCCATTTCCTCAGAGTGACATTAAATTCACGGATCTAACATCATTATTGTATTCAGCAGGTTCAATCTATCTGTAAACGATATCAGCATATTATACCTCGCAGTTGGCTCATATAATGAGGTAACAATTTAAGTTGGGGATGTGACAGTTGAGTTCTTTTCGGCGATTTTACGTCAACTAATACGTAAAATTATGAAACTCTCACGGACGGCCGTTTTTTCATATCAGTTGTGTCGCTAGGATTGAAAATGAAAGGCACAAAAAGAGTCATAGGTTTAATCTAGCTTCTCTGAAGGAATTTTTCATGGCGAAAGGGGTTCAAAATGTCTAAAAATGATGAAAATGGAAGGTTTTCGATAGTTTTGATTTCAAGTCTGAAGTAAATATAGTTCTTGTATATGTGAAAAAATATTTTAGGAGAGACCCCTCTTTTTCTCTCGCATATCCCTACATATACTTTATGCTTCCTTATAAATCATAATGTCTCAAAAACTAGATGTTCTTTTCAAATTCAATCCGCCATATTTCGATCTCTATCAGTGCCAAGGCAAAAACTGTAATACATTCGGAATTCTCTTGAAAAATCAAAACTTTTTACTCGGATAATTTTTTATTCGTGTAATTATCAACGTAAGAAAATTCGCATCAATTTTAATTTTTGAAAGTACAATTTTCAAATTTTCAACTTTTGGTACACTTGATTTGACAAAAATTATTAGAATGGAGACATTGTGAATTGTTTTTGAAAACGTGGTAAATTACGAGTGATATGAACTATTAAACACTAGGATGGGCCGAATTTGAGGAAACAATAGTTGCAAAATGGCCTCAAAAGGATGTGGGAAAATTTTCAGCCTCTTTAAATGAATTTTTCAAACTTACAAAACTCATTTAAAAGTTGAAAAACTTTTTGGAAATTTATTCCAAAAATGGAATTAGCATACATATTTGAACTCAAAATGATCATTGGTGGCAAGTTTTTATTATTACCCTTTTTTCAGTGTTTTTTAAAAAATGCCATTTTTGCATTTTTTCGCAGTTTTTAAATAAACTATGAAGGAATTTTATTTTTCATAACTCTCTCCTGAAATGGATGTAGGATATCCATTTTAGAATATTAAGCGCAATATTTCAACTTCATCGCCCATAGAGGACCTTTCAGGGTCACTCAAAAAAGATTTTTTTACGAATTTTAAAGTAAATTTGTTAAAAATTGAAGGGCACATTTCGTCTATTTTAGACCCTCAAAGTCAATTTTTCATTTTTTTTTCTCATTTTTTGAGACATTTGTACTGTATTCTTGTATGCCGGAATACCAATTGAGAACTTCTGAAAAGGGCAAAAGTGAGAAAAATGCATCGTAAATGGATGAATATAAGTATACTCGGTCTATTTCAGAAAGGATTTACTGAAAAAAAATTCTTAATAATGTGAAAAAATTCTTGAAAAAACACGAAAAAACTATTTTTTAAACACCCCTACAAAATCGTACGTGGAGGAGAAAATTAAAATGTTGCGCTTAATTATCTAAAATTGATATCTTACATCCTTTTTAGGAGGGCGTTATTCGAAAAAAATTCCCTCATAGTTTTCCGGAAAATCATAAAAAAAATGTAAAAAATGGTATTTTTCAAAAATTTTTTACAAAAGGGAAATGTCAAAAATTTTTCAACAATGGTATTTTTGAGTTCAAATATGTATAATAATTCAATTTTTAGAAAAAATGTTCAAAAAAATTTTTAATCCAATTTTTTGAAAATTTTTGAAAATTTTGAGTTTTGCAAGTTTAAAATATTGAATTTGGGTACTAAAATTTTCACCATATGCTTTTGAGGTCATGACAATTTCGGAGTCAGACAGAAGTCCACTTATGATCATATATCTTAAAAATTTTATAGCGAAAGAGCTTCGTACTTTTAAATTTTCCGAAATGATACCTAATAAAAAAAACTCGTACTTTAATATTAACTACAAAAAATTCATACTTGTAAGTGGGCCCTTCGGAAACAATCAAGCCTCACAATATAATAGACAGCGTGTTAAGTATAGACATTTTAAATGTCATATTTCGCTCTAAACCTGTTTATACAAGTAAGGCAGTAAATTTTATTGCTTGTATTTTAAATTATCGATTTACTTAACGATAATTTATTACTACCAAGTTCGTCTTGTATTCATCATTTTTATGCTTTTGAAAATTCAATCTTGGATACCTACCTATGGAAGCAGACATATATAGGTATATAATATGTATAGCTATATACCAACGCAACGGTACGAATATTTGCGCCACGAGTGAATTTATTTATACCTACGTTCCTAGGTCTATGCGTATTGTGTATGTAATGCATGTATAGGCTACGAAGACAGACACTACTATTACTAATACTAAATGTATAAATACTCATTAAATTGGAATCGCTTGCGTAATTTCCTGATCATAAACATTACATAGTAATCAACTAAACGATTCGTGCTGCTTTTCTGTACAATGAAGTAGCCTATCGAAAATGAATGGTGTCGATTATGGTACATAACTTCAACTTACTAATCATTGTTTTAGCACAATAAGTTTTCGTTGGCCTAATTTATGCGTATAATTAGTTAGCTTATAGTTAAGTCATTGGAAGCAATGCAAAAGCTCTTTTGTATAAGTCAACTTATAGATAGATACCTAATTATTCTACTTAGCCTAGTATACCTACATCTTCAGAACTCATCTTCAATAGCTCTTACCTACCTAACTACTTAACCATTAATAATTTGTCAAATTTAGTTGTTTTTTATTTTATTTTTATTTTTATATACTTCGCTAGTGAATAATTTATGCATTTTACATGCGCATCAGTTTTGGGATTAACCCAATCAACGCAAAAACTCGAAAAAAAAACTGGTTTACAAAACCAACATTGTCGTCAGCGTAATCCCGATTTTCTACGTTTTGAAAAAAACTTGCAATTTTTTTATTATTACCTAAGTAGGTATAATTTTTTTTACTCCCGTTACCCCGAGTATTTAATTTTAATTTTCTTTTTTCGTGAATTAAAATTACGATTTCATTTTAAGCCGGAATAATTTGCGTGTTTACTAACAACGCAACGCAACGCTTCATCGTGTAATGTTCTCGATCGCATCGTAAATATTCAAAAATATCTCTTCGACCCTGAGTTCATAAACGCAGGTATACTCATTAGCTAATGACCGGGTGGAATAAATTCGATAATACCATCGTATTTAGATCAAATTGAAATCGAATAAATAATAATAAATCTTACAAAAAATTACACATCTTAAAATTAAATCCAACGCGACTCGACTCGAAGTAAAATAAGTATGTAGTTATAGGCACTTGAAACAGAAACTCGAGTAATTTTGACCTCGGTCTTAGCCACTTACGTTAGATAAAACTTAATGATAAAGTGACAGTTTTCATTCTCACACGTTGCATATAATCATTCGGTTAAAAGCATGCCTAAAACGATGAAAATAAAAAACTAGCGAGTAATGGTGTAATTTTGATTAAGTACACATACGCTATAAAACAAAGTAATAATTTCATCAAACGATTACAGAGTCTGTACGCCAAGGTGACGATCGTAACCTAGGTATTTACTTATTTATTTACTTCTATTTTTTTTTTCTTCAAATTTGACCGGTTCTAAAATAAAATATATCAGTTTGTAACTAGTTTTGAGCGGATGTGGTGCGGTAAATTCGAAGTAATGTATTTGATGCATATAATACTTACTTACACTACACTTTGGCGATAATTCATACCTACATAGAAGTACTTACCATCTGACCACAAGTTACCACCACGTAATAAATATAGGTACTTATATAAATGTGTACGCGCGCAGCGATAATAATTAGATACTCGTATAAATTCCTTTAATTAAGAACCGCGAACTAAATTAAATTAAGATTCGACGCGTCAGCAAATTTCATCAAATGTAGGTTTACGAACGTTGAATGTCAAATGCGTAATATTACATTGAAGCGGAATCAAATTATAGCAGTAGGTAGTAGGTAGTAGGTAGTAGATACCTATTATCATGAGTGCCTAACCTACCTATTCGAAGTGCTTTGTTTATATACAGCAAAGTGGTATAGTACCTATGTAAGTAGGTACCTGTAACTACCTACCTACTACCTACATGCATTTACCTATGATGAAATTGAAGAAACGTGCTTGTCGGAAAGGTCGTCGATTTAAAATATTTATCATTATTATTCGAATGATAGATAATTTATCGAGAAAATGCATTGCCTGTTACGATATACATAATCATTAGAAATTTCAAATTGTATTCTTGCTACATTACTTATTGATGAACCATTACCCATCGATAATTAATTTTCATACATAACAGTAGGTTGGAGGAAAGGCAGAGAGGTGCTTTGTAACTATAAATAAGCACCTATTATAATCTACCAAGGATTTTACTTCGCTTGTACTGATGTACGGGTTATGATTTACAAATTCGAACTTTCAACGCAATGCGTTTCACAAGTGGAGCCAAAAGTATGGTAGGGGGAAGGGACATCAATTTGAAAATATTTTCACTAACTAACGTTGGAAGTTAAGGGCATTTCAATTTTCGGAAATCTATCCTATCCATTTTCGATACTGTTGATCTGAGCAAAGTAACGATTTACAGGTTCATAGTTGAGCCCAGGCAAATCGGACATTGTCCAGGAAGGGTGGATTAAAAATGTACGTAAACATTTTTATGTTTTTATTTTCGTCCTTCACCCCTGTAAACATATTCTACCTGAGCCAAAAACACCTCATAAAAATTTTCAGGTCGAAAAAATAATCTTAGTAGTGCCACGTCGAGGTTTTATGTTTAGGTTGAAACGTCCGATGGCGATGCAATTCTACCGCGTGTTCGTAGTGAAACGTCGAGCTCCTTCGGACTGACGCGTTTACGCATGTAGATACGTTTACATGTTTGTTGCATGAAACTATCCGGCGATGTACCACGTCATCATATTCACACCAGTAGTTCCCTCTATATTCATTTTACCTATTTTAATGCTTGAACCCAATTATTAAACCTTTATGCCGTTATTGAAAAAACATATGTTGATGCACGTTCATTCGAATAGTTTCAATCACAGAAATATCAAATAATCCTAGCAAAATTTAGCAAAAGCACCGTCAGAAAATAGTAAATGAGAAACAGAAATTAAATATTTTTCACTCTAGCATTGCCAATTCTACCTTAGAAAAGTACGAGATTACAGAACGTTTGAACTTTTAAAATATAGGCTTGAAATTCGATTCACACTTGTAGCAGACCCTACTCTTGACCAAATTTAAACATCGCTTTGCGATGCTTTTTTCCAAATCAACATTGAGGGTGGGAAGGGTTTAATGGGTCTGAAAAGTTAAAACCCCCAAAACTGCACATTTAGGGTCCTTATTGACTGTACATACCTAATTTCAACTTCCTAGTCCAATTTGGAGGGGAGTTATGCGAGGAATAAAATCGAAAAATAAGAACAAACCATCAAAAAACACTTTTTTGGGGCTGTAAGGGTTTTTGGATATGTTATACAACATTGGACTCTGTATCGATTGGCTCGAAAACGGAGCAATTTTTGCATATTTAGCCTCTCAGCACCCTCTTCCCTAAAATGAGGAAAACTAAATTTTGACCCAAGGTCGTCTCCACTCATGTATATGTAATCCGCCGCCAAACTGAGCTGATTGAACAAATTGGAGAGATTTTGGTCAGTATCGAGCAAAGGAAATAATTTTAATGTTCGGGGAAAAAAAAAAATAAATAAATAAATATCTGACATGGCCAAAAATAGGCGTAATCGTCTTCTAGGACCCTAAAACGGATTTCTTAGCATTCTCCCCTCACCGCCGTTGATCGATAGTCTGTAGTAGCCTGGGTTTCATTGACAATTTGACATAGAAAATCAGGCTTAAAAAAATGTCAATTATACTCGTAGATTTTTTCTTCAGAATCAGATACCATTTCTTGAAATATGAAATGAGTACCTAGCTTACGTAATTAACAGTAAATCATGTGTTTATTTTCCATGCTTGATTAGAATTTACCATAACATTCGTTTATTTTAATAAGAATACAGGGTACCTGATTTATTAACCAAAATGTAGCATTTACAAGTAGGTACGTACATTTAAAGTTGAAATTAACATAATTAATTAGATGTAATTTTTAAATAGGTAAGGACAAAATATTCGCATATTTCAACTATTTACTGTTTATATTAGACTGGGTACCTATATGTAATTTTAGAAAAAAACTATTTTTTATTCCGCAATATACCTTCCCCCTTACGATTGAAAAAATACCAACGTTAGAGCAGTAGAAAACCTACCACTGGATGTTTGTAGTTTTACGAATAAAAAATAGTCTATGCTCTGACAGAATTGACTACCTAGTACGAAATGTGATTTAATCATCTAAATAGTGAGCCTGTGAGAAAATCCTATCCTTAAACACGCGAGTAAATTCATTCCTATACGTAAGAGTTGACAATAAGTTGAAACTTTTCTTCCTTTTTATAGAAAAAATTACCTCGATACAATACCTACAAAGCAATCTCTAATTAACTAGGTACTAATGTATATCGATAAAAATAAAGAATAAGAATAGGTATAATTTCGTAGGTAATGCGAATTGTGTTTTTTATACGCTACGTCGCGACGATGCAATGTACGATGAACCGTTCCTGGTACAAATGTTATAGAATTTCAAAACGTTGAATTGAATAACAAAAAAAGTCCTCGTACCGTGTAATTTATTAATATAATGAAACGACAATGACACGAATTCGATAACATACGGTACGCGTTGAAATATCGAATACACAAATAGGTATAATATTTTGCAGGAAGCTCAAATTCTACCCACGTATGATCATCTAATGAATACTACTTATCGGTGATAATTCGCTAACGCCTCTTTATATTTTTTCGTTATTCAACTCCACTTGATCGCAATTAAATGCTTACAATATTACAGTAGACTGTATAATATAACCGAGCTCGAGATTCACCTAATGAGGAAGTATCTGTAATAAACAAACAATAGGTACCGCAATGTGAATCTCCTTTAATCGGTATACGAGTAGTTTGCAGACTTGTTCGTTCAGTTGCCTTGAACCGATCATATGTTTGATCAAATCACAAAACCGAAAAGTTTATTTTACTTTCTGCTCAGTACCTACTGCGACTCGTTTTTGTTGACGTCATTCATTTTTGTTTTTAATAACTGGACGATATATGTGGACGTACATATAGCTAGCGCCCGTACGAATGTAACGTCAAAAATTTTGTCTTGTTTACATTTTTGCAATACCTATATTTGGTACTTTGAACGTGAAATTTCTGCTGTTTTTTACATCACGTAATTTACTACTCATACTTTTACAATATACATAATATGTCTAATGTTATACAATAACAATCGTATAAGAAACGTTAGAACGACTCATATATGTACTGAGTTGTGAATTTATTCTTCCCATTTACTATATTATTATTTAATCAACTTTATAACCCATCGAAAGCCATCTCTAGGAAATTCTATGTCAATTTCAACATTGCATGAGAAAACCATAGTCATACGGAATTTATTATGAACATTAAATAGCATGGGTAGGTATAGGTAGGTACTCTGATTAGACTGAGGCCCTACTTAATTTTATACGCTGTTTGGCTCATAGGTGGAGACGGTTCAAAAGGGAGGAGAGTGTAGTAGATTCAGCCTACCATGTACCATCTTCATTCTCAAAAAAAAAGACGTATTCTATGGTCAATTTTTCTGCCCCCTCCCACTGTTCATGCGGAGGGTCATGCCAA
The DNA here is from genome assembly GCA_900060175.1 of Ferrisia virgata. NCBI lineage: Eukaryota > Metazoa > Arthropoda > Insecta > Hemiptera > Pseudococcidae > Ferrisia > Ferrisia virgata. The sequence continues at coordinate 1,191 of FIZR01023526.1, read as the reverse complement.
GAATGGAAGGCCCAGAAATATGCATTCGAGGGCATTTTTAACCTAAAAAAATGACATTTTACCTTGTTTAGAGGTAAATAATAATCACTTATTAAATAATTACGAAAACGTCTGAGGGGAGAGCTTCCTCAACATTTTGGGGGCTTAAGCTCTGTCCATGATTAGGTTAGGTTGATGTCTATTCCTCGGTCATTGTATTCTTTGTGGGTTTTAAACGCATTCAATAGCATTTAGCAAGTATCTTGTTAGTCATGGGTTGCTGAGATGAGCAGGCTGACATGGGACTTTTTAGCCCTTTCCAAAATCTAAATTCTGCACCGTATCAGTTACAGGAGAAATAATTACAATCAAACAGCGTGCCGTTTACTATCGGAATCAAAAATCTTACAACTGGTTTGAGCGCGTACTTGTAGCTCACCACTAAACGCAGAGTTACATGAACCCGGCAAGCGATGAGTTACTTGTAAATTGTATATAAAACGAACGGAAAACAACTAGACCCTGCACCTAGATAACACATCCAACTGGTAGCTATTGTCCGTCCAATATAGCTTGAGACGTTCCCCTAATTTTTGAAGTAGGCAAAAAGCGTTACATTCAGGGGTTCTTATTTCACACGTGAAATACAATTTTTTTTAATAAGCGGTGGTGGTGGTAACGCAATGCCGTATTATCATAATATCAGTTATTTATTTTTCATTATGTTTTTTTCCATTAGTGCGACTCGTAGCTTTTTTAATGTTGGTATTTCTTTTCTAATTACGTAAAATTCCTGAACTAATCGTCGCAGTACACCCATGTCAAAATCATCCAAATTGTACTTTTTTGTTTTATGTCTTTTCTTGTTAGGTGTACTTAATTTTTGAGATGTCCCTTCCAACATTTTTTGTTCCATACGCTTCATACCTCCTTGAAAATTAGAAATAAAATCAACAACTGTTATGCTAGTATTATCTTTATTGAAAAATTGTTTATTCGCGCATTTGCGATATTTTCGCCGAAAGATTGTACATGTATTTGTTCGTAACAAACTCAGAATACACATTACTTGTGATTTTATAATTCATTGGAAAAAAAATGCATATTTTATTTTAAAATAAAAAATAAATTATGACGTAATAAACTGTTGATAACTGAATATGTAGGTTTTGGGACATATACCTATCTTTACTAATTTGAGAAACCCTGCGT
>FIZR01023525.1:0-11712 GCA_900060175.1 Ferrisia virgata | reverse complement strand
AAAATTAGAGAAGTTGTTAGTGGACTGTCAACAGTGTGACGTCCTCATTGGACTACCATCAGTGGACCGATTATGATGGTTTGGAATGACATCAGTGGACTCATTTTATAAAGGATTGATTTTATGATTTCAAGTTGAAATGTTGAGAAAAATTAGAGATGTGACATCAGTGGACTTTTTTTATGATAGATTGATATTTTAATTTGAAATGTCGAGGGAAATTAGAGAAGTTGTTAGTGGACCATCAGCAGTGTGACGTCATATTATTAGATTGACATCAGTGGACTGATTTTTATGGCCTGAAATGACATCAGTGAACTTATTTTATGAAGGATTAATTTTATGATTTCAAGTTGAAATATTGAGGAGATTTAGAGATGCGACATCAGTGGACTCACTTTATGAAGGGTGGATTTTATAATTCCAAGTTGAAATGTTGAGGAAAATCAAAGATGTTTAAAGTTGACCCATAAACAGTTGACCTTGACTCTGGATTGATTTTTTGATTTTGTGTTGAAATGTCGTCATCAGTTGTCCCATCAGCAGTTGAGCTTGACCTCGAATTGATTTTAAGATTTCAAATCGAAATGTCGAGAACAATTAAATGACCATTACTCAGGTTGATTTTATGATGTTTAGTTGAAATGTTGAGGAAAATTAAAGATGTTCTTGACCCTAAATTAATTAGTCATGTTTCACTATTTAGTAAGTCAAACTTGTACAGTTATAAAATTCTACAATTGGAAAAAATCATCACATTTGAGTGTCAGTGTGGAAAAATTGTCCCAAATAGCAATAGAAAATGACCCAATTTTGCTATAAATATAGAAAAATATTTTTCAAGTGACATTTATTCAATTAAAAAAAATAAGAAAAAAAATTGTACCAAAAAAAAAAATTACTCTGCGTGAGACCAGTTCTAAATATTATTTTATTTTTTTCCTCGAACATTAAAATAATTTACTTTGCTCGATACCGACCAAAATCGCTTCAATTCGGTCAATCGGCTCAGTTTGGTGGCAGATTAGATATATATGAGTGGGGATGAATTTGATTCAAAATTCAGTTATTGCTCAATTAGGGGGAGGGAGTGCTGCGGGGGCAAAAACGCAAAAATTTACCTTTTTTAAGACAGATGATAGAGAATCAAAAGTTGTATAACATATCCAAAACTCAACTTTCCAAGTCTATTAGGAGTGGAGATGGGGGAGGGAGTCCACTTTTTAACCTTCGCTCTCCGTATAAACTGGGGTTATTAAAAAATCAGGTCGAAAATGTTAAAAAACCTCGCCTCAGCTCGCCTATTCATCGCTACACATTCGTACACGAATATACCTATTTCGATGCTTTATGCGCATGTGGATTACTCGACGACGAGTGGCATCTTTGAAATTAACTCGCTGAAATTTATTACATGTATTATCGTTTTGCGAAATTATTTTGATTAAGTATTCGTACTCGTGTGCACTTCACTTTCTTATACTTGCAAAGACTTATGCACGCTGCACGCTTTACTCGTACTCAAGGCTGACTGACGCTGCTGCTGGCGGGTAAAGCGAACCGGAGCGGAGCAAAACACGCTCCGGTCATAATATATTACCTACATAGTGTTTTGTGTGTATATGTAATGTATGTAATTTATAAAATGTTGTGAAATTCATCGTTTTCGTTGTTGTCGTCGTCGTCCTCCTCCTCCTCATTGCTGGACTTTTCATCTAAATTAAATTCTTCGCCCGATGTAAGGAATTAAGGGTGGTCGGACGTCGTCGCCGTGGTCGTTAATACTTAGACTTACCGAGGTGGTACGAGGTGCACAGGGAGGCTTGCAGCAAAGCGCCTCTTTAGGGTTGATTTATAATTGATAGGTTTAGTAAAGCGAGCTGGAAAAGGGGAAGGAGTGGTAAAATCTGTTCCATTAATAGATTTCTTTTTTTTTCTTCTTCTTCTTCTTTTAGTAAATGAAGAAGAAAAAGTCATTTTGGTAAAATATGTGGAGATGATGTGAGCTTAATTTCATTGATTTTCGACTTATTACGTTAGCAGTCCAATATCCCCCTCCCCCGTCCGTTTTATTATTTATTTGATATAGCTCTTTTGATCGGAGGAGTTATTTTGATGCTAGAGTGATAGATATTGAATTTTTGCTGATGATTAATCATTCAAGAGATGAGCAAAAAAAAAACAAAACAAAACCCTACTAAATCTGCATACTAAATTTCAACTCGCTAGCTCAATTTGGAGGGGAGTTATGTGAGGAACAAACTCGCAAAATAAAGGGGAGATGGACCAAAAACTTACATTTTTGGGGCTATGAGGAAATGCAATGGGGATGGAAAGTTGAAATTCTCGAAAAACGTGTGTAGGGCCTTTACAAAATCCAAACACCGAATTTCAACATCGTAGCTCAATTCGGTGAAGAGATAGGGGAGGAACAGCTCTTTTTCAAGGTCAAAAAGGGGGCAAATTCCATATTCCATCTTCTAATTGACCTAGGAGGCTGATTTTTGGGTATGGTATACAACTTTGGATCCTCTATCAATAGGATGAAAAAAGAAAAATTTTGACGTTTTGGCCCCTCAACACCTCCTCCCCCAATTTTTGGCATGACTGAATTTTGACTCAAGGTCATCGTAACTCCTACGTATTTAATCCCCTACCGTACTGAGCCGATTCACCAAATTAGGGGGATTTTAATCCATATCATACTAGGCCAAAAATCGTCGTGGTGGTCTTCTAGGACCACAAAACTGATTTTGTGTGGGTTTCCGCCACCCCCCCCCCCCTCATCCGTCATAAGTCAATAGACTGTAATAACCTGGTTTTCATTGCTCAATTTTTGTAAAGTAAAGAATATAATGATGTAAAAAAAGGACAGCTTCGTGATGTTTTTTCCTGAACAATGGAGGGGGGAGGGTACCGGTAGGCATGGAAGCACGAGTAAATTGTTGAAACCTTCAAAAGGTACATCTAAGACCCCTATATACAAAATTTCAACCTTATGGCTCAATTTGAAACGAAGTTATGGGTGTTACAAACTTGAAAAATAAGGAAAATCACTAGAAAAGGCTACGTTTTTGGGGCTGTGAGGAGGTGCAATGTGGCTGAAAAGGCGCCTCTAGGGTCTTTACTATGCGTACCTAAGAAATTTCAACCCTCTACTTTGATTTGGCGGGGAAATATCGATAGAACAATCTTTTTTTAAGGTCAAAAAGGGGCAAAACACTCATTTGTTTCCTCCCAATTGACGTAAAAAGCTAATTTTTGGATATATTATGCAACTTTTGAGTATCTATTGATTTGCGTAAAAATGAATAATTTTTGAGATTTTTGCCCCTCAGCAGCCCCTTGCCCGAATTTGGGCATAACTAAATTTTGACCCAAAGTCATCCCCACTCAAAATTATCAAATTCGCCGTCGATCTAACCCTATTGCCCAAATTTGCTCGATTTTGGTCGATATCAAGTCGAGCAAATAATTTTTGATTTCGATAAAAAAATTACATTAAAAAAATAATGAACGGAATGAATGAATATCTAATAGGCTAAAAATAATCTCAGCTCTTTTCAAGAACCCCGAAATGGATTTTATTCTGTCTCCCTCCTCCTCCATTCACCATAGTTCGATGGTCTGCAATAGAAAACCAATCTAAAAATTTATAGTTCACGTGAAAAAAATTTCAATACCCACAAAAAAAATTCTCTTTAATCGTTATCTTAATTAAAAAGTTCTAGAAATATCCGCTGCTAAAAATTTAACTTCAAGTGCATCGTTATCGACCTCGCTTCGCCTTCATTACGTTTCGATACAACTCTCTCGTCGTTATGTTAATAAAATTGCCTACTCGGTTTGCCGTAAATACGCAAAATCCTCGCTGCAGGCATCTAAACTTTAATTTTTCGTTAGCTTCGAAGGCTTCCCTTCTTTCTGATTTTAATGAATCAATCTCGACAATACAATGTAAATTTTTTTTTTTTCTAAAATTGAAATCCGTAAAAACAATTTTTTAAACAGTAAAAAAAAATTTTCATCGCATGCAAAAAAAAACCAACAATGAACATTTTCTCGAAACTATTACAAAGGCGTAAATTTTTCTCAAATAATGACGCCGAGAAAAAAGCTCCTTTTAAAATTTATATAAAATTAATAATAAAATGAAAGAAATTTCTATACCGTGCGATAAAAATCTGGTCAAAAAAAAAATCAAATTATACCGCATTTTAGCGCTGTTTATTCGTAAAACGAAGAAACCCGTAGGTAGTAGGTACAATGTAAATTCAATTTCAAAAAGAAAAAAAAAACCTTGCTCGGACATTTTTAATGAGATTGTTTTTTCTCGTCTGAAATTTTGTTCGCTTATTGTTGAGGTTTTTTCACGAATTAAAACTGTCCTCTTCCCCCCCCCCCGTTTTTCTTGTTTTCCTCGAACCAATTTAAATTTAATTCTTATTTTTTTTGTTGGCTTACTCTTACTTTGGTAAGTGTACAATTTTTTACCATTCGTTTCAAGATGGTCAAAGCAGACCGCAAAAAAAAAAAAATACATCTTGAAAAAACTCGAAATGAATCCGGTACAATACATCACAATACGAGCTCGAAATAGAACAAAACAGAAATAATACTCATAACAATAATGATGACGAAGACGAAAACGAAAACACTGCCGGAGAGAAATTGCAACCTTCGAAGACATCCAAGAAGTAAAATATTTGCTACTGGAAGAAAAAGTTCGCTTTTATTTGTCGTTCTTTTCAACATAGACGAGTAGAAATGACGACGGTTGGGAGGGGGTGGATGTCATTTAGACAGATATGTAGTATGCTGTGTACCATGATCGTATTTTTATACCTAGGCCTACATGGCACAGGAAACCGAACCCAAACGTGAGCGAAAGTTAGCTGCGTATAAAGGTGTAGCTACAGTAAAGGCGAAGGGATTTGAAAAAATACTCCAGCATGAAGAGGGGAGAGGATACCCGTAGTCCAGCACATCGGGTTTAAATTGCGGTAAATTCCGGCGTAAAATTAAGCCACGATGACCTGTACACGATAAATCGTTTGCGACATTGTACAACATTAATCATCAAGACGATGCGATGTTTGCAGCGACGATCGGTATAGATGAAGGGGGACCAGACGGGGCTGCAGTGTGTTCTTCTCCTCTCACATTGATCTTTCTCTCTTGTGAGTGCTGTGTGAATGTACCTTCCTCGTTCCTACGTTATCTTATGTGGGGCAACGAACGCGATATAGCTCGCGAGCAATTTTCAAAATGTTCTAACGGTTGGAGCGGGGAAGGGGGGAGCTAAAAAGACTGCTGCAAAGATTACGATGACAACACGCGACGAAAAAAAGAAGGTACATTCGTTCGTCGAAACTCCATGCACGTGTCATAGAAATATCCCAGTACGCAGAAGACGAAGAGGGAGTAGAAAAAAATGAACGTTGCTGCGCGATGACTTTTTCTGCCTGATTTTTTTGCAATGTGAATGTTGATTATGGGATAAGAGACAGTAAAGACATTTGTTGAAGGGGAGAGGAGAGGTTAAGTTCAAGTTTTTTCCGAAGTTGTTAGGGTAGTTGTGAAATGATGTCAAAGTTGGGAGGTAAAATGTTGTCATTAGCCTGATTTTTTTATGCCATATTACCAATGAAACCAGACTATTACAGACTATCAATCAACGGTGAATGAGGGAGGGGGGATGCCAACAAAATCCATTTTGGGGTGCTAGAAGACCATGAAGACAATTTTTAGCCATGTCAGATATTAATTTTTACTTTAAAAAATTTTTTTTCCGCACGTTAAAATCATTTACTCCGTTTGATATCGACCAAAATCGCTCCAATTCGATCAATCGGCTCAGTTTTGTGATGGATTAGTTTTATATGAATGGAGATGACCTTGGATCAAAATTCAGTTTTGCCCCATTTTGGAGGAGGGGGTGCTGAGGGGTCAAAAACACAAAAATTGCCATTTTTTAAGCTAATTGATAGAGAATCAAATGTTGTATAGCATATCCAAAAATTAATTTCCAAGGTCAATTGGGAGGAAAGATATGTGGGTTTTCTCCCTTTTTGACCCTGAAAAAGAGCTCTTCCTCCCCTATCTCCCCACCAAATTGAGCTAGGAAGTTGAAATTTAGTATGTACATTTAGATGGAGCTGTAGATGTGCCTTTTAGAAGTTCCAACTTTTTAGCTCCATTACACCCCCTCACATTCCCAAAAAAATCAACGATCGGACACCAATTGTTAGGATTGATGGAGCTTCATCCACCATAAGTATCATGCAAGGATGTGCCTCAACCAGTGGAGTACCAAAAGAAGAAATTGAACGATTCTTCAGTATCCTTGAAGAAACACTGGCTTCACTACCAATACACGATGTAAAACTGGTGCTGGGAGACTTTAGTGCCAAAGTTGGGAAGACTGATGGCAGTGATGCCTACTATGGAGTAGTTGGTAGTCATGGTCCAGGATCAAGGAATGAACTTGGAGATAGGCTTCTCCAGTTCTGCAGGAACAGCAACTTGTGCTGGCGAATCGTAGAAGTCGTGTGATGGTCACACTTCTGTTGAAAATCGTCGATCATTAGAGTCAAAACATATCCAGGAGCTGATGCGACATCAGATCATCAACTTCTGGTGGCAGGAGTAAAACTGCGAATCCGCCGGAAAAGACCAAAGAAGGGAACACAGACTTTTATCACCAATGCTGAATTAAAGATGACAACTGCTTGGGAAAATATCACGTGTCTAGATACAAATGACTCAGCCAACGTAAAATTTGAACTTTGTATTAATACATTAAAAACGAAAGTCATATTTCCAGAAAGACAATGAAGAGACTTATACAGTCACTTGTTTTCTCTGTTTTCCTATGAGCAGTGGAAATATGGATGTTGAAGGCAGATGGTAAAAGAAAATCGATGCCTTTGAGATGTGGATCCAGCGTAGAATGGTGAGGATACCCTGGACAGCGCGACGAACCAACATTTCAATCGTCAACGAAATACAAGAGCTAGACAGGAGTAGTATATATTATACCTGATCCTCGGCAATCAAGGTGGTATCATCTGCATATTGCAGCTTAGAGAATACTCACCACAGATGTTGAATGACTGCGGGGACAAGATGCATCCTTGACGAACGCCCTGCTCCGCTTGAAAAGTTCCAGATTCTTCAGCATCAACTCTCACCATCATAGAATTGAATTCATATAGGGACTCCACCAAATCTACTGTATAAGCAGGGACTCCCATTTCTCTTAGAACTTTGAAGAGCTGCTTCCAATTCACGTAGTCAAAGGCTTTAACGTAATCTATGAAACATATCACTGCAGATATGTTGAACTCCCTGCACTTTTCGATGATTTGCCGGACATTCATCGTCGTTCGCTTGTGCCTCTTCTTGGCACAATCCCGGCTTGTTCAGGTAGAACTTGCTTGTGTAAATACGCCTTGATCAGGTTGTTTAGGATTTGTAACTTGACTTTGCTGCTGTGTGAAATTAGAGCAATTGTTCGATAATTAGAACATGATCCTGAATCTCCTTTCTTATGTAAGAAAATCAGCACTGACTTACACCATTCAGTAGGCCATTTACAACTCTGCTATATCACACTGCAGTGTTGCCATACTGCTTTGATTCCACTTTCACCAAGAGCTGCCACAATTCAGCTTCAATACCATCGCAACCAGGTTCTTTGCGTTTGTTCATCGCATTCATCACCTCCCTTACTTCATCAAGTAGGATGTTCAGCTCATCTTTACCTGTCACCTCATCTGTAGCAATCAGTTGGTTTACCTCTGATGTTCCACTGTCTTGATACAGCCACTCGCAGTATGTTTTCCAGCAGTGCAGGATCCCTGTAGAATCCCACATAACTGTGCAGTCATCTTTCTTGATCTCGTGAGTTCTAGGTTTAAAATCTCTAGCAATCTGACATATTTTCTTGTATACTGCACTCGTCTCATTGCAGCCTGCGTGTTCCTGTATTTCATTGCAGAATTGGTCAAGGTAGGAGGCTCTCTGTCCCTACGATAACACAGCTGAACTGCTCTGTTCAGTCGCCTATATTCTTTGTTGTGGCCACGACATTTCGCTTTTCTACGCTGCTCTATAATCAACAGGGTGTCCTTTGTTATCCATGGCTACTTTTTCTCTGACACGCGTACTCTTTCCTTAATAACTGACTCACGTGCCCGAGTAATCTCGGTTTTGATATTTTCCCACATGGTATTTGGGTCATTCGTATCCGTACACGTGGTATTTACTTTAGCAGCCACCTTCTTCGATTCAGCAATGGTGATAAAAGTTTGGGCTCTATTCTTTGGTCTTCGGGTGGAGGGAGGATTCGCAGTCTTACTCCTGCCACCAGAAGTTGATGATCTGATGCCGAACCAGCTCCTGGATTTATTTTGGATCTAATGATCAACGATTTCCTTCTTTTTCTGGACTAGAATGTAGTCAATTAGATTACGGATGTGACCATCACACGACTTCCACGTGTATAGTCTGCGATTATGTTTTGTTGGAATAAGGTATTTGCCAGCACGAGTTGCTATTCCACGCAAAACTGGAGAAGTCTACTTCCGCGTTCATTTCTTGTTCCTAGACCATGACTACCAACTACTCCGTAGAAAGCATCATACAAACACCTGGTATTAGGTGCAAGGGCCACCAACAATCGAATGGCAGTTGCCAGGATTGATGCAGCTTCATTCGCCATTAGTGTGATCCAAGTATATGCCCCAATCAGTGCAGCACCAGATGAAGAAATTGAAGAATTCTACAGCGTCCTTGAAGAAACACTGGCTTCCCATAAAACTGGTTGTTTAATGGATAAAGATAGAATAAATTCGGTTGAAAATCAAAAGACAATAAATATGGATCAGGATAAGGTGTAATATATACTTCTGTCAAGCTGAGTGTTTTATGCGAGAAAAGCATTCTAGGGTGTTTTGGACATGTTTGTAGCCAGAAGAGAAGTCTGAAATCTCGAAAAAGACATTCTCTTTGGTAAGGCCCCTGGTAAAAGAAGAACAGGAAGATCTGCGACCAAGTGGTCTGACAACATCAAAGTGGAAATAGGCTCTGTGGTCAGAACTGCTTCACAGGCATGGGATCGTGATAGATGGTGCCCTCTTTTAGGTGCAATACGGTCGTAAGCCACTGAAACATACTGATGATGGCGATGTCGCCAAAAAATTTGAATACCCCCCCCCCCTCTCCATTATTCTTCGACTCGACATGGCATATTGAATTTAAAGACGAGATTGACGTACTTATCTGCATATTTCGAGTTTCAATAAAGCCGAATATGCTTAAGCATCGGTGGAAAGCGTTAAAAATTAACGTTATCGTCGCTTGTCGTAAAAATTATTCGCAATTTTCCACCTCAACCCGAACAATGTGCGGTTATATTTCACAACAAAGCCTCGCAAGTAGCAACACGTCTATTGGTAAATTTATCTCAACAATTTGTAAAATTTATCGAACATTATCCAAGTTTTCTAATGTTTTTATTGTCTCGTCTCCGGTATACGAATGTGTTTGTTACTCGAGAAACTCCGCAAACAACACCCCAGCCATCTTAAATAGCTTGTCGCAATAAACGTCCGCGTGCGCTCTTCATCCTGCTGCGGTGTAAGTATTTTACTGCCATTCGTTTTTGGTATCGTTTGTACAATAAATCATGGTAGAAAAATTCCGCCACCGTAACGCGAGAAGGTCGAAAAATACCGATAACTCGAACATGCTTCATCGCTCGCTAAATTAGCCATCTCTCTACAATAAGCTGTTCTCTTTCTCATTGCGGGTATTGTGTGCATGTCGTCACTCTATTTCGAAGTGGCGTGGTGTGTGATGGGGGGGAGGGAAGGACGACAGTGTGGCAGGGTGGGTGTCGAATGAACGTTCAGAGTACATTATCGAATCGCTGCTGTAAAGCTCTCTCTCTCTCTCGCTCGCGCGCTCCCCGCCAATAAAAACACGCCGAATAAAAATGAACCGAGAGAGCGATAAATTGTAAAAGAGAAGAAAAAGCGTTGAAAACGTACTTATTCGACGTGCGAGGCGAGAGAGCGCTAAAAGAGAGCGAAAAAAAAAAGGCACGAATAGAGAGAAAGAAAGATAAAAGTACATCGGAGGTTAACAAGTAGCGCGTGGTTAACGTTCGAACGTGTAAACACTCGTAAAGGAAACCATCGTTCGCATACCAATAAGGTATTTTCCACCCCGGAACACCGGTTGTTTTTCCACAAATTTTCCAGCCTCCGATGCCTGTCACACTTTATATACTACACAGACTGCTATACCATACCCATTGCCATGCCATGCCATACCATGCCAGCGTGCTCTATACTATGTACTATGTAGGTATAGAGGTAAAGCGGTACCTACCTACCTATCTACCTATCTAGCTACCTACCCACCTACCTATCTAGTACCTACATACTATAAAACGTAAGAAATTTGAAGCGTCTTTATTGCCAGCTAACACGCCATCCGAGAAAAGCAATTTAATGACTTCAATTAAAAGAAACGACCCAGCTATACCGTGCAACCAGCAAAACTTTCCCTTTTCTTTTTACTCCTACCCACCGATATGGTACCTCTACCTACCCCGCCTACCGTCTATAGTTTCGCTATGTTTTCTAGTACCATCGTAGTCGTGCAATTTTTACACACAATATTTGCTCTTGACGACCATAAGAACTAGGCGACCGTGCATTATTTTTAGCATGATTTTCTACGCCGGATTGTCAATGAATACCAACCTATTGCCGAGTATCGACGTAAGGCAGATGGCAGCAGTGGGGGTGGCAGTATAAATGAAATTCGTTTTGAGAGCTTAGTACACTATTCAGATCATTTTTGCCCATGTCAGTTGATTATTTCACTTTTATTTACTTTTTTTGCGTCCGTAAACTAAAAATCATTTGCTCAGCTTCGTACCGTCCTGATTCGATATTTTTGAGCAGAGATGACCTCAGGTCAAAATTCACTCTCGTCCAAATTTGTAAGAAGAGATGATGAGAGGGCTACAACAAAAAAAGAACTCTTTCAGCCTGGTTTTCGTGAAACATTATAATTGGATGAATTGAAAAAAAGCAACGGTGGAGGTAAGGGAGAGCAATGGGGCTGAAAAGTCGATAGAGCACTTCCTAGGACTTATGCCAAACTACATATCGAATTACACCTTCCCGGCTCAATTCGGAGGGGACAAAAAACCAAAAGGCACGTCTCACAGTGGTCCCAGAAAAATTCTAGGGGGCCAAAAATTCTAAAGTGGCAGTGTGGGGGTTTTTTCGACGTGCTGATTCTATTTTTGGAGTTATTTTGACTCTAAACACGAAAGGTACCTGAAGGGGGGGGACCAAAACTCAAAAATGTTCAAAGTAATGAGTGAGGTATCAAATTATATGTTTTTGACCCTTCTAAACATGGTATTCAAGCTCATTTCATCAAAAACCTGAAATAAACTCCAAGAAGTGGGGGGGGGGCACAAGAATTTTCAAAAAGTTGGTGTACGGTATCAAAACATACATTTTTGAATCTACTGAACACGTTTCCAAAGTCCATTTTACTGAAAACACCAATGGGACCGAGGGGGGGGGGGGTATGAAGACATCGTGTAGAATATCTGTGAAATATACAACAATTTTTCGATTTTGCATGATTCAATCTAAGGCTTCCATATCTTCTTCCGACTCT
>FIZR01023521.1:0-63101 GCA_900060175.1 Ferrisia virgata | reverse complement strand
GGGGGGGGGGGGGGGGGGGGGGGGGGGGGGTTAAAACGTGAACTTGTGGTTGTGACGAAAAATAAACGCCGGATTCGTATTCAGCACGTTTGAATTGTTCGAAAAACTATCTTTTTCTAATTTTCTGACCCACTTTTAACATGAGAAAAAATTGCAATTTTGTTCAAAAAAGTCAAATTCAAGTACCTACAATGGTAATTTTTATATTACTATCAAAAAACAATTAATAACGAGAGAGTTTCGAAATTTTGCATATTTACGAAATGTGTCAATATAAAATCGTAAGAAAATTGCACCAAATTTCCGGGACTTCGTTTTGGTGCTCAGGGTTACCCCCCCCCCCCTAACTCGGAGCAATACCTAAGTTTGTGATGTTTGGTGTCGTTTTCATATGACTCAACCTCCCTGAACACGATAATGAAGTCAGATTCACGATTTGACCTCAATTAAAATCTTGCTTTAGTACAGAGGTCAACCACCAAATTTTCCACCTGTAACGATGCGTAAGATAATGTGTTAATTGAGATCAAATAATGAATCTGATTTTACCATCGTATTCAGCGGGTTCGATTTATGCGAAAACCACACCAACATCACCAACATTGGTATTGCCCAGAATTGGTGGGAGAGGGGGTGCCCCTGAGACCCAAAACAAGACCTCAAAAGTTCAATGTGATTTTTCTACGATTTTATATCGACAATTATGGTAAATATACGAAATTTCGAAACTCTGATTATGAATTGTTGTTTGGTACTGTTATGAAGTTGCCGCTGAACTTGAATTTTACTTTTTTGAACAAAATTGCAATTTTTTATTATGTTGAAAGTGTGTCAAAAAATCAGGAAAGGAGGGCCTTTCTGCTAATTCTGACACGCTGAATACGAATTCGGCGTTTATTTTTCCTCCCTACCAGTCGTTCGCATTTTGACCCTTTACTCCCCCCCCCCACCCCCGCACCCTTGCCTACAATTCTGCAATTACGCTCTTCAGAAAAAATTGTAATGGCATAAACTGATATAAAATTTCACGCTGAAGAACTTTAGTTCTATTCATCTTTAGCGTATAAGCCATTATTTCTGAGAAAAACGCATTGTTGAGCATTTTTTGTGTTTTTGAATACATCCAAAATCCGCTAAAAAATTGAAAAAAATTCTAAAAATTATACTCGTCAAAACACATAGTTTGGTGAAAAAAATTTTATGCACCCCACCTCGCTCCCCTACAGTTCGCAACTGCAGCAATTGAAATTTTTCTTTTATCAATTTCTCCTCTTCTAAGGGGTGGAAAATTTTGGAAAAATTCATATAGATAGACCCATCATCCCTCCAAACATTTGGATTAAAATCACGATCTTCCCTCGAATACGTTTGAATATAGATCTTTCAATCGTTTTTTTGACGTTTTGAGGGGGAGGGGGTTGGAAATTTTTTTTCGCATTATAATTTTTTCAGAGTTACTTAATGATGTTTTGTGAAAATTTTGAAAATCTGAGATCAAGGGCATTTTGTTTACTTTTATCCGGGAATAGCCTTTTTGTCGAATCTTTCGTACGTGTATGTTCGTTATGTATTATTTTTACTGATTTTTAAGTCGAACGGCGACATTTGTACCGTTGAGGGGAGTTTTTTATTTTATTAGCAAGTTGAATTAACGGTGCCACGTTGCTGTAGATAATTGTTACAAACACATACAGATACAGAATTTCGCTAAATATCTGTCTGTATCTTGGAAGTTGAAAGTACTTCGACTTATTATGTATTGTATCCGAAATAGAAATTGGATTTTGGGTTATTACTGCGTGTACTATAATTTTTTTTTTTGCTTGTATTTAATTTCAAAACGATGTACTTACTCGATAAGTACATATGAGAAGATGATATTCATAACATGTACCTACTTACGAATGGTTATGTAATTTTTTTTTTTTTTTTTATTGTAAGTAATTCGTCGTTGTGTGTACATTATTTAAAGTAATTAATTTTCGAATAAATCGATGTTGCCAAGTTTATTTATTTTCAGCCTGGTTTCCCAGTAGGAAACCATGGCCATCAGCGTCATCCAGTCTGATATGTTTGCGGTATGTTTCAGATTTGTGGAACTATTCGAATAGTGTTGTGTGTCTAGAATAGCGCTTCCAATTGAGGTGAAAAACATTTTTCGTGCACATACAAGGTGTCCAGAATTTTACAAAACGTTTTTTTTTATCGAAAAAAATGAAAAGGAAAAGTTATTTTCTGTATGTTGTAATTCTATATCTCGATAGTGCATATTGTAGTAGTTTTTCTGATTTTTTCAATGGTGAAACCGGTTTAGTGGTTCGCAAACAATTATCAAAAATTTCCAAAAAATTCAAGCTACACAAAAAATGTTCAAATGATTGTTGTAGAACATGGAACGCTGCTTATTTTTCATCTTACAACTTTCTCTCTAACTCGCATGGGAGGGGAGTTACACGCTCAGGAATGGAGGAATTACCTGACATTCTCTAGGTAATGTATACCTTGTACTACTTGTTGGAAAAAAATTCTCCAGACAAAAAATGACTCATTGAGTATTCTACAACCTACATTAAGAATTTCTATCTCGTCTCAATTTTTTGAAATTTCGAAATTTTTGATAATTTTATTTGATACTACTTGTAACCAGATTTTGAGGCATTTTATAAAAAAATGAGATACGAAATAAATTTCTAGCGTAGATTATAGAGCATCAAATAAGAGTCAATTTTTGTTTGAAAATGTTTTTCATTTGGCATTGGATGGGTGATATTGCATTGAGAAAGTCAAGTATTCCCCCACTTCCTGAAGGTGTAACTTCTCTCCGGTGTCACCCGGAGAAAAAGTTGTAAAATGGAAAAGAATCAGTGTTCAAAGCTCTGAAACTTTTATTCAAAGCATTTTTGTGTGGCTTTAATTTTTTGAGAATTTTTGATAACTGGTTGCAAACTACCGAACCGGTTTTAAAATTGAAAAATTCATAAAAACTGCTTCAATGCGTATTATCATAACATGCCATTTTCATTTGATTTTTATTAGAAAAAATACATTTTGAATTTTTTTGGACACCCTGTATGTGTTGATTTTTTTAACGGATATCCCGACACATCGGATTTTTAAGTATTACCAAAATTTCATCCCTAAAATACTTTTATGAAATTCCGAAAAAACTTGTTTTTTCGGAATTTTTAGCCTGATTTTCTGTGTTACATTGTCTAATGAAAACCAGACTATTACGGTCCATCGAACTATGGTGAAGAGGGGAAGGAAATATCAGCAAAATCCGTTTTAGGGTTCTAAAAAGTCACTGCGACCATTTTTGGCCATGTTAGATATTTATTTTTTTTCCCCCGAAATTAAAAATCATTTGCTTTGCATGATATCGACCAAAATCGATCAAATTTAGGGAATAGGCTTAGATTGGCGATAGATTTGATATTCTGAATTGAAGTTGACGTCCGATAAAAATTCAGTTATGCCCAAATTTGGGGGAGGAGGTACCGAGGGGTTAAAATTCCAAAAAATGTTAATTTTCAAGTCAATCGATAGACAATCAAAAGTTGTATGATATAACGAGAAATCAATCTCCCAGATCAATTAAAGGGGAAGATATGGGGTTTTACCTCTTTTTGACCTTGAAAAAGAGCTGTTCTTTCTGTCTCGCCTCCAAATTGAGCTACGAAGTTGAAATGTGGTATGTAGACTTAGGTAGGGATCATTCAAAAATGTAGTTTTTTGATCGTGGTTTTCTTATGTTTTGACTTTGGATCAAGATTTATACACATTACATGCGTAATTTTTTTTTCCCATGAACGAATTATTCGATTTTACAAGAGGCGTAACAGGAAAATCAAGCTGTTTTAGCATCGCGACGCGAAGCTCATTTTTTTCATCGTTTACTGTGTAAACAACCTTTGTAAAAAGAATACTCGAAATTGTTGCTGTGCGTCTTCGTATACTTATGGTTCAAAGCAAGTTCTCTACTCTTTGAAAATTTTCAAGGTATTTGAAAACGTGCTTAGGTATAGGTAGTATAGGAAAAATATAAGGTATGAGAAATTTCGTTGAACTTCAACGCAAGTTGAGATGCGAGAGATGCGATGAACTGAGAAAAAATTTACAAAGGAGAATTTTTCAGCCGCAGATTTATAATATTTTGAAAATTTTCTAGTCTTTTTGAAACGAAAAGTGAAATAGGGTGAAACTGCCTGGAACAAAATGAAATACCTCTATTTTTGGGTAAAAAATTAAAATTTACCGTGGTAGAAACTTGGATTCTTGAACCTGGTTTTTGTTTTCACTTCTCTCTACTTTTCTTCACCTGACCTGATTAAGCACTTGGAACTGGTAGAGAATTTAGTAAAAACTTCAGGAGAGGCTATAGAAATGCTAGCCTCTTCTTACGTGGTGTTTTCGAATTTGAAACATGTACCCCAGTACCCATCGGGGGTTTTTGGGGTTTCTGTGAATGCGAAAAGGTGAGCCTCCTAGCTCATTGAACTTACCAGTTGAACACACCTGCAGAATATTTGGTTAATATTGTATCATCTACCTTACGAAGATATATTAAAGCCGGATGGGGTGGGGGGATGCTGACAAAAGAGAAGTATTTCAAGGCAAATTTTCACATGAGATTTCTATCGCGATATGTGAACGTAAAATTTTTCCTTGTCGTCTTGCCCAGAAAACTGCTATTTCATTTTATCATTGAAAAACCTTGCCGCAGAAGGGACCATTTGCTGCACGTTATTTTAATCATTTTCTAGCATATTTCTATTTCTCAGATGGTGAGGGGAGGGGAGGGGGGTTACTCGCGGGACGGATCTAAAAACTAAGCTTATAATCAAACTCAGCGTCCTTAAATCAGTAGAAATCAAAATGTCACTCGACTCATTTTATTTTTTTTAATTTTGATCAAAATTGAACAAACCCCTGCTCCACCACGGGCCGGCTGATATCTTATTTTGTGGATTGATTGGTTAAAACAAGCATAAACAGGGCTGTCTGTGGTAATTTTTTCAGATTTTTGAATGATTGCGTTCCTCCTTTGTACTTATCTCAATAAGTTAACTTTCATCCTAAAACTTCAACTATAAGCTTTTAAAATTTCTAAAATTGTAAGTGTTGTCCTCCCACCCCCTCCATAAAGGTTTCGGTCCAAAATGACGGTGATTTTTTCATCGAACTATTGACAGAAACTCAAAAAAAATATTAAACGATTGTTCAAAAATTGTTACAGTGAATCCCCCCCTCCCCATGAAGTGATAAGGCCAAAATGACAGTGATTTTTTTCACTAGATTATCTACAGGAACTTGTAAAAAAATTTCGAGTGATATCGAAAGAGCCAATTACTGTTTGGATCGTTTTGACGTGGAATGAGCCAAAAGGGATCCTAACATACAAAAATTCGTTTAAATTACTCAAAAAAAGAAAAGAAACGAAGAATTGCTTTCAATGGTCTAAAATAAGTGAATATGTCCCTTTTAATAGATTTGTTTTCAAGAAAACACATTTTTTCAATTTTTAGCAGATGGTATTCCCAGATAAGAATAAGCGAAATGTCCTTAATCTTAAGTTTTAAAAATTTTCACAAAACTTCGTTGCAAACCCCTAAAAAAGATTTTAGGACAAAAAAGTGACAAAAAAAACCACTTTGAATTGTTGTAGCTACGAACTTTGAAGAGATACATGAAATTTGTTTCACCAAAGGATGCGTTTTGACGAGCATAATTTTTAGAAATTAAAAAAAATTTTTTTGAGATTTGGGCTGTTTTCAAAAATTTAAAAATTATTTAAAAATGCATTTTTCTCAGAAATAACGACTAATGCACTGAAAATGAACAGAAGCAAAGTTGTTCCGCGTAAAATTCTGTATCAGATCACGTCATTAAAATTCTCACTGAGGAGCGTAATTGCAGAATTATAGGAATGGGCTCATGGGGGGGGGGGGTGTAAACTGTCAAAATGCGAACGGGAGGTTCGAACGAAAAATAAACTCCGGATTCGTATTCAGCGCGTCTAAATTAGTCGAAAAGCACTCGTTTCCTAATTTTTTGACTCACTTTCAGCATAAGAAAAAATTACAATTTTGTTCAAAAATGTCAAATTCAAGCACAGGGACAACTTTCATATTTATACCAAGCAACAATTTAGGCCGAGAGAATTTTGAAATTTTGTTTAGATGCTTAATTTGTCTACATAAAATCGAAGCACAGCCGCACCGAATTTTGGCGACCGCGTTTTCGAATCCATGGGCACCTCCTCCCCTCTCCTCCCCTCCAATCTGGGACAACACTCAAGTTAGTGATGTTTGGTGCCGTTTTCATATGAATCGAACCCTCCGAATACGATAGTGAAGTCAAATTCACAATTTGACCTCAATTAATACCTTGTTTCAGTACAATAGCAATTTTCATATTGATACCAAACAATAATTTCAACAAGAGTTTTGAAATTATCTATATTTACTGTATATGTCGATATAAAATTGTAGGAAAGTTGCACCAAATTTTTGCAACTCCATTTTGGGGCTAAGGAGCATCCCCCCGCCCTACCCATTTGGGACAATACCTCAGTAGATGATGTTTGGCATCGTTTTCATATGAATCGAATCTCCTGATTACGATAATGAAATCTGATTTCAGTACAGAGGTCTACCACTAAATTTTTACACCCGTATAACGATCTTCCACTGCCCTTAAACGAGAATTTCATTGAGAATCCTCCCACCATTCTGTTCTGGTTTGGTTCTCATTTAACAATGTAGAAGAAAATCTGATCATTAAACATCCAGATCTATACACCCATCTTCAATTACTTGACGGTGATCACGATGCAATAAAAGTTGATCAATTTCGTACGAATATGCTCGGTGTAATATGCAAATGTACCTGTAGTAAGGTAATTCTTCAAGAACTAATTCGAACAGTTGAGAATAAAATTATATCGCCGAGCGAAGATATACACGACGATACGAGACGTCTTAATTACCTATGCAACTTTCAGGTCTGAGTCGTCGTTGTTATACGATTTCGAAATTAGGTACCTGGTACCTGGTACCCTACGTACGTAATTTTACTACTACTTACCCCACTTACAACATAATTTTATAATCGAGTCACAGATGAATGGATCGCGTAGTATCTTGAAAGTTGAACTAAGTAGGTAAAATACGTACGATAAAATGCGAGACGGTCTCGACGGAGTAGCAGCCAACTATATTATACTAATACGAATACGAGTGCAAGTATCTAGGGAAAAGGGTTGCAAAATCTGGTTGCTCGAGGTAATCTCTCGAGTACCGATAAAATGACCAGTGAACTTGAAAATGATCTTTGAAATGATATACGAATACATCTCTGATACATTCGTTTAAGGTACCAAGCACTGTATCTACAACTCTAGTAATACAGTTTTAAATGAGATGCTGTTCTAAGATACAGATATACTTTCCAAAGTTCTCTTCACTTTGCATGCATATGTAATGTATAGACACTAGACAGGAATAGATGAAAATGGAAATCGATGCATCAGTAAAGGTATAACTGGAGCATACTTCTTACTGAATTGCGGTTGCATTGCACGATGCAAAAGGTACCTGTATCTACCTACGAGTACCCATCCACCTTCAAATACAGCGAACGTTTAATTAAAATTATTTTAACAAGTAGATTGAGCTACTGGTACCCATTAACGTAATTTTAATTAAATCGCTTTTCAATAATATTTCCCATATATGCATATACATATATATAGGTATAAACTAGAGACGAAATAACCACAAAAACATATACACGTACACGACTATGGTAAACTCAAGTAACCACCATAAAGAACGTGTTTTCGTTAAGCTTACCTTAATTTTCCAAGATTATAAGAGTATTAAAACCGAAGCCACGAGTTTAAAAGCCATCGGTATTTATAGCTATGTGGTGTGTGTGTGTGTGTTTTTTTCATCGTCGTCTTCTTCTTCTTCGTCGTCGTCTTTTGGTCACACACTGCTTGTGCTTACGGATATAAAGCTTGTTCTAGGTATTTATACGTCGTTGTAGGTATATGGAATTATATGGTATGTGTTGTGTACGTAAGCCACCAAGACCATGTACTTTTTGCTCGTACGACCAAAAACTTTCGTCGAATATGAGTAAAAAAAAAACGCATATATAATTTTACGCGCATACAGTACACATGCCTAGTTACCTACTACGTATTATAATACTGTAGTAGGTATATATACAGAGTGTGTATATGGTATCAGCTATAGCTAAGTGTAGGCAGGTAGGTATGTAGGTCTTGGTACCATAATAGAAAACAACGAAACACATTTTGCATAAAACAAACATCAGATTACGATGTGTATACCTTTGGTGTACTAGGCTAGTTCATTTTAAATTCCAAACACAACGATGAGGCCTTTTTACCTACCTAAGTATAGAGATAGACCGGTACGCTTTTAACCGAGTATTAAAAATTTTTACCTAAAACAGACCCCCCCCCCCCATTCCACCCCTCGTTGCTGTTGGCTTTTTTGGCGATTTCAAGACGTGAAATTTCTTGCTTAAAATGTGTATGAATCATGGTTTTTATGGACAATAAGTCGACTCCGCCAAAAAGCACATACAGTACCTATATTGAATCTACATATCAGATTTCAACTTCCTAGTCTAATTTGGGGAAAGATGTCCAAGGAACGAACTCAAAAAATAAGAAAAATCGACAAAAAAAAACTTTTTTGAGGTTATGAAGGAATGCAATGAGACTGAAAAATCGAAACTTCCAAAAGACACATCTAGAAGTCCGTACTGCCCTCTCTCCTACTTTGAGAAATTTTCTGAAATCTAAATTCTGGTATCAGAAATTGTTCCACTGTATATTTCAGTGAATCGTGTTGTAATCGTCAATTTGGAGTGAAATTCGTATTCTGTACCCTTGAAAACTTGTTGATGAAATTTTTCATTTTCCCTCTGGTATCGAAGATAGTTCAATTATACATTTCAACAATTATCAGTCCATGAATCGTGTTTTAATTATCAATTTGAAGCGAAATTCACCTTTTACATATGTACCTCCACTCAGTCCTACCTCTTTGCACCCAAAGTGCAAAATAGTGCCGGATTTGTATTCTGCGTCCATAAAAACAGGTATTTCGATATATCACAACATGGGATGATGAAATTTTTCATTTCCCCGCAGCCCTCCCCTCTTCCACCTATGAGAAATTTTCTAAAATCCAAGTTCTGGTATCGAAGATTGTTCAACTATACATTTCAAATCGTATTTTAATTATCAATTTGGAATGAAATTCACTTTATTCACATATACCTCCCCCTCGGCCCCAGCCTTTTATGTCCAAAGTGCCAAAATATCACAAGCTACAATAATAAAAAATTTTGGTTCGACGCTCCCCTCGCCCCCCCCCCCGCATCTCTATTTCTAATATGCAATTTTTCAAAATTACAATTAGGCAGTAAAAATTAATCAGCAATGTACAACCATTCAGCTTGGATTTACGTTTTTGCCTGATTAAAAGATTAAGTGACTTTTTTCTGCAAAAACTCAAAAAATTAGTTTTTCGATTTCTGGATCTTTTTTGAACCCCATCTGACCGTCCTTTGGCAGCACTTTAAACTCGGAAGACTTACATATTCAGATTCAGCGTGAAAAATGCCATCAAATGTCACCAGTTTCAGCCATCAACCTTTTCGGGCGAAAGTTCACAGAAGTTTTGATCTGGTGAGCTTTTACTAAGCTTGAAGACAGCAGCCAGAACCCTTTCAGTAACTTCATAAAGCCTTCTCAAAAACCTTGATGATCCTTCAATAGCCGTTAGAACCCTTTTAGAACATTACGAACCCCTTTCCAAAACCTTCATGGTCGTTCAAAGGCGTCCACAACCCTTTCAAGAGATTTCACCATCTTTCAATACCAATCAGAACCTTTTCAGAACCTTCACAACCCTTTACAAAAACCTTCATGATTCTTCAACAGCCCACAAAACCCTTGGACTGCAATCAGAAAACTTTCAGAAGCATCACCTCCCTTCTCAAAAACCTTCATGATCCTCCTTCATTACTATTCAGAACTCTTTCAAGGGATTTCAAAACCTTCAATATCCATCAGAACCTTTTTACAACCTTAATAACCCTTTTACAACCTTAATAACCCTTTTACAACCTTAATAACCCTTTTCAAAAACCTTAATGATCCTTTAACAGCCTTCAGTACCCTTGCAGTACCCTTACAAACTTTCTCAAAAACTTTAATGATCCTTCAATAGCCTTCAGAACATATTCAGAACCTTCACAACCCCCTTCAATAGCCTTCAGAACCCTCTCAAAACACTCTCAGAACCTTCGCAATCCTTCTGAAAAACCTTCATGATTCTTCAATAGCCTTCAGAACATTTTCAAGAAATTTCACAACCCTTCAACTGCCACAGAAGTATTTAAGACGTCTGTGAGCTTTATAAGGTTGCTTGGGGCTAATAAGGATTTCGGAGGTGATATAAGCGGGTTTGAGAGCCATCAAGGGCATCTGAGCGCCATGCAGTGGGGCTTATAGGCTATTAAGGGCATCTGTGGGCGATATATGAGGATTTGGGTCATTGAAGGCGTTGTTCAATAGCCTGCCTTCAGTCGTCCTTCAATAGCCTCTGGACTCCCTTCAATAGCCTCCGGAGGCCGTGTCAAATCGTCAGACGCTATTCCATAGCTGTTAGTCGCGCTTTGTTTGCCCCTAGTTCCCCTTCAATCACGTCCGCACACCCTTCAATAGCTTCTTGGTCGGATGCCGTTAGATGAACAGTATTTAACGATGAAATTGCACCGAACATCAAATTATTTCACTCTTGCCCCCCTGCTCACCTCATCTGCCATAGGTCAATAGACCGTAATAAGCTGGTTTTCATCGACAATATGACATAGAAAATCAGGCTAATAAAATTGAGAAAAATTTACTTTAATAGTGGCATATTAGGTAAAGCGTAGGTATAAAATTAATCAGACACGTAACTTCCTGGCTCCTATCGGCCGCATCTCATCGTCCGTGTATCGCCTAAGTGGATGGTGGGCAGATGGTGGGAGGAGAAGGGATCACTCGGCCGAGCATACACGGTTCATTATTCTCTGGTGTATTGCGAATTCGACGATGCGATGGAAGTGGGTGGAGAAGTCGAACAGTACGAATTTTAGTTCAATAATTCGAGAGACATGATTTCTCTCTCGCACTCTCGTTTGTCGTTGCGTGTACGGATAGCCTCAAACCAACCACTTCATCAAAGTTTCAAACTTTCAATTAAAGTTTATATAAAAGTTGGATGTTAATGGTATTAAAGCGAGCTTCTTACTCGATTAGAAAGTTGCCGCTGCTGGTTGTTAAGTACCCCGTCGTCTTGCTTAAAAACAGATCTCAGCCTGTGTACTGTACCCTACGTCCCCCCCTCCGCTCGCTCCTCATCTAGCCACCTATCGACGTTATAGAGTACACCTCGTTGCTGCTCGTATCCAATTTATTACCAACTCAGCCGCTCATCGCTTTCGGCGCTTTTCATATTTTCTTATATACGAGTTTAATAATCTTTCATAATTAGTTTCTTATTGAGGTATTTTCGAACTAGAGGCGTTTCGCGTGGCCCCCTCGTAGTATACGTTTCCAAGATACTCTTCTTTACTGCTATAAAGAGATACAGGGTACTTGGACGTTTGCCTTCCTGCAACCGAGACGCGAATTGCCCCGCTCCCGGTATTCTCTCGTCCGCGTCCGATGTTGAAAAGTTTTAATTCGAATTTTTCTCGCTAATTTTTCCGTCTGACGATGAGAAATCTTTCCGCCTCCATTTTCAATTAAGCATTACGAAATAGGCCCTTCGTGTGCTTTACGTGTAGTATGCTTTAGGTATAGAAGCGAGAAAATATAAATTAATTTTTTTTTCGCCTTTCTTATTTCGAATATTTTCCATGTTGTACGATAGGATACGATCCTCTATATCTTTTCGTTTACTGTGTCGAACTCTGCGAGATTTAAATATACATATTTGTATTTTAAATCAGATTCAAATTCTCTCGTAAGTACTGTTACAGCACTAAAGCGAAATAATAAAGATACACGACGAACTATGTATATTGTACCAGCTACCACTACTAATACATGTAACCTCTTTGCTCCTGCTCCTGCTCCTGCTCCTCCTCCGCCTACTCCTTATGCTGCTGTATGAGGGATGTACACGACATAAGAAAATTTCACTTTTCCAACGCGAATTTCAACGCGTATAAGGGCGGAATAATATTGCAAATGTACCAAATACGTATATTAGCATTGCAAATCTCGTCGCAAATTCGTTTCCAAAAGGTTTTAAGCATCTTAAATCAATGAAAGGTTTTATAGGTGTATTTTGAATATTTTAAAACGCGTCCCGCATCCTGTCGCACCTCGAACCCCCGCCCAATCCACATTCCACATCGTATTTCGTTATACAATCAGATTAAGCGAACGCAATCGAACGCGAGACCACGCTTCCCCACCTTGTCGACAAGAAGCTAACATTTTCGTATACAAATTTTAATTATCCACGGTGAAGTATGCTAATTACACAACGGCTACCCCGGATGATACTGAAAAATTACCAGTCGACTGAAACCGTAGTCGTGAGCTATTTCGCCCAAAATTCTACCTAATTTTCGCCATTCTCGTGCTGGTTGTTCTTTTGTTTCGCGGATGCTGGATGCTGGCTGGATGCTGAGCTATGAGGTAGGTAATGCGAGGCGAGAAGGTGTTTTACACGATTATATGAGACCGAGTGATGATGGTGAAGGTGGTGGTGGTGGTGCTGCTGCAAAGACGATGAGAATGATGCTATTTGTTGGATGTTGGAGAATTTTTTCGTTCGTGTTTGGGAAGGTGATTAGGTGGTAGTTGTGTTTACGTTTGAGAGGAGAGGTACGTAATATTTCACTCGAAGAGGTTGTTTTCGTTGCTGTCGTGCATTTTTTTTTTTTTTTTTTTTCACTGAGCGAAATGATTTACACTGTGGCAGATAATTATAATGTATGTGTGTGTGCGTGTGTATCTGTGTAGTTGGTTGAGGTTTGAAGTTTTTTTTTTCTGAATTTGATATTATACGTTTGCATTTGTTTGAGAACTTGAGAAATATTCTTTTAGGTAGAACAGATTTGTACTGTTGTGATTATGTACCTATTTTGTAAGTTGATGCAGAAGAGGGTAACAGAATTAGCTTTTCAAAATGAAATGGATAAAATTACTCATCACGGACTTGATTTCCTCATGATTGTTGTAGTTTGAAGATGAATGCAAGTAGGAAAAAATGCCTTTCGAATTGAGAATATAATTCTGTCTGACTTTCATGAAATGTTGCATAAATAGTTACAATTAGGACGAGAGTTTGATCCGAAAGCACATCTAAAGAAGGGGCGGTCAATTACTTCCCAAATGACGCTCTTACGTAAAAAAATGTTGAAACAAAAGTTGTAGAGCATAGAAAGACGAACATTTTTACTTCTTTGGATTTTTTCTCCCAGAGATCATGAGGAGTAGCCTAGACACCCTTCAATAGCCCCCGAGCTCCATATATAGCCCTTTGGACGCCCTTCAATAGCCTCAAACCCCTTTAGATAGCCCCAAACATCATGTAATTAATAATCTCATGCTCCCTCATATAGCCTTCAGACACCTTTAGATTGCTTTCAAGCTCTGATGTCCTTCAATAGCCGCAAACCCCTTTATATAGTCCCCATCCGGCATGCCATAGCCCCCATAGCCCACCTCATATATCACCCACACCCTATACAATAGCACCCAAACCACATGCCCCTGAACATCCTTAAAAAGCCTCAAGCTCTCTTATATAGCCCCAAGTTCTCTACGGCTCCTATATGACTTTCAATGACCTCCTCGTGCCCTTCAATAGCCTCAAATATAGACTAAAGAGATCTTCAATGCCCTCCCAGTCCCTCATATAGCCTTCAGACGGCAGACAATAGCCCCAGGCCCCATATTTAGCCGCAAGCACCTGGTATGGTCGCCAAGCTAAATATATTGCCGTGAGACACCTTTCAACAACCCTGAGACCCTTCACAGAGCCTTCAGACACCATGCACCTAGACGCCCTTCAATGGCCCCAAGAGACTGTATACAGGTCTGGGGAGCCTTTGATAGGCGTCAAGGAGCTATATATGAAATCCATTGCATGGTGAGGGGCTATGTGAGGGACTTGTGAACTATTGAAAGGCGTCTAGAAGCTATATATGGAGGCTGGGAATTATTGCATGGCATCTAGGGACTTATACAAGGAGGCTTATGGCTATTGAAAGTCATCGGGGGGGGCTATTGAAAAGCGGACCAAATATGAGGCCTGGGATTATTGAAAGGCATCTGCGGACTATAAAAGGGAGTTTGGGGCTGTTGAAGGGTGTTTAGAGGCTATATACGGGGTCTGGGAACTATTGCATGATCTCTGGGGGCTGTATGAGGGACCTGGGATATTTTGAAAAACGTTCAAGTGTTATATAAGGGACTTGACACTATTAAAAACTCTTAGGGGGCTATATATATATATGGAGTGGATGCTATTGCACGACGTCTAGGGACCATATATGAAGCTTGGGGACAATCGTAATGCATCTGGAGGCTATATAAGGGTGCTTGGGGCTGTTTCAAGACGTTGAGATGCTATATATGAAGCCTTAGGGTGATTAAAGGGTGTCTAGAATCAGTATATGTGGCATGGGAGCCATTAAAAGGCGTCCAGGGGCACTATTTCCATTTCAATTTTTTAAACTTCCAAAACAGACTTAAATTTGGCTAGTTTCCAAAAAAAGCGTCGTAATCTGTTGGTTTCTGAGCCTGACTGAAGTAAAGCAGATATGTGAATTTTCCATTCATGGAATAAAAAACATGCCCTCTGGAACGCTTTTCTTAAACCTTGGCAAAAACTAATTTTTTAGAGCTGTGAGAGGTTGCAATGAGGCTGAAAAGTTGAAAGCTCCAAAAAAGCATACCCATTTGAGACCCCTACTAAATCTACATACCATATTTCAACTTCCTATCTCAATTTGGAGGAGAGATATATGTAAAATAGCTTTTTTTCAAGGTCAACGATTGGAAAACCCTGTATCTTCCCTCCTAATTGACCTAAGAGGCTGATTTTTAAGTATGTTATGCAACTTTAGATTTATCTGTTGATTGGTTTAAAAATAACCAATTTTTAGAATTTTAGCTAGAGCAAAATTGCAATGACAGTTTTGCCACCAACAAAACAGCCAAGAAATCTCTCAAATTTTTGAAATACTTCCATTTATTTTCATCAATTTAATCAAAAATATCTGATGGCAGATGATAAAATCCGTATCAATTCAGTTCAAGATTATTCAAAATTAAGAGAAAAAAATAAACAGTTCATGGAAAAGTAATACCTATGAACCTCAGAACCTTTGTTGAGTAACATAAAATGACGTAATAAGTTTTATAACCCTGTTTGGTATTTTAATTATAATATTTTCACGTCTAATTTTCCAACTGGTGGAAAATTAAAGGTATCTACTTTTTATATATTAAGAAAAACACGCCAAAAAAAAAACCTAATTGAGAACATATTTTCCGACACAGTGAAATTTTTCTAGTAACGATATCAAAGAATTCCTACGCCATGCGCTCGAATACCTAATCAGAACATTTCGAAGAATGCTTCCAATTTATTAAAAAATCAAAAGAATTTTTCTTTCAAAGGGATAATAATTACGCTTTGTAAGAAAACGCTCCCTACCGTCGATGTATTTTTATTTTAATGTACCTAAGTTAAGTACCTACAACTAAAAATGTAGGAGAAAAGAGAGCAATGGTTTGCGTTAATATTCCCATTATAAATTTACCTATCTTTTCTAAAATAAAAATGTCTTAATTTCCTCGAATAGTAAATTACCAATTTTGATTTTCCACGGTTTGCTATTAACACTAAGCAATTCGCATTGAATGGGTTTCAGCAACATAATTTGAAATCTTAATGAAGTAATTAGCTGTGTAGTACGATTGAAATTAATTTAAAATGGAGAAGAATTTATTTTATAAATTATTATTCGAGCTTAACGGTTCATTACGATACGTCTCATTGGATCAGAATCTTTCTACAGTTGATTTTACATCGGTCTATAAAATTTTCTCCTGCTCGTACCCATTATTCAAATTGCATATAATTGTACGTAAATATATTCTCAACTGGTGTTAAAAAACGATTTGGAGGGTAACAACTTGGGAAAAAAATCATTCCACACTGGACCACTTTGGTTAGATTCGCGTTTAGGGCATAAGAAGGGCCACATTACGGCGCAAACCAGACATCTCTTCCATTTTTCGGATAAAAAGATAAAAATTTTTAAAAAAGGCCTCAGATTTTTTGGCGTAGAAATTAAAACACGCGTTCCTTTTTTCCTACAATGATTAAGGTAGGCAATACATTATACATGCGAGTAACTTGGGTTGCTCTGTTTGCGATATGAAGGAATTAGTATCTATGTGAAACACCCTGTACAATACCTCCTTTCTGGTACAAAAAATACTCTAAGATACTATTCTTTTGATTTCATTCTATTACACATAGCACCTGGTCCAATTGCTTTCATTCTTCGCGAATTTTTTATGGCCCTTCGCTGACATTTCTAAAAAGGTCTTACAGCTTTTACGTTCGTAACAAGATCGTAAATTCGTTTCAAATAAATAAAACACGCTATAGATTAACTAGCCATGCTGTAGTAGTATTATCGTTGAACGTACGTACATTCGAAAATCATTACAATCGATTCGATTCGATAGGTACTTCCTAATCGTTCACAAAAAGTCAACTGGAACCTGTAAAATAAACAGAATTAAATAAATTATGGTATTGGGTAAAAAAAAAATAAACTTTTCCAATCAAGCTTCCGCCTGGTGCCTGTTGTAATTAAAACGTAATCCAATTTCAAATTCATTCTCCATTAAGCATTATCAAGCTGCGGAAAAAATAAACTTTCGATTGAACGATTTTAGAAATTTATCATTTAAATTTGCCACCTTTTTTCTTTCTTTTTTTTTTCGTTGCTACCGTCGAACCCCTCTTTGTTCTACGGTGAAGCAAAAAAAAAAAAAAAAAAACTCGACCGGAATTTTACGCCAATTTACATAACCGACAAAAAAACAATAAAAAGATTCTAAACGGTCTTTTGTGAGACGATAAAGAAAACTGTTATCATAATGAAATCGTTTTATGCAAAATAAGAATAGCGGAAAAAAAACTCTCACTCTGGAAAAGGTACCCACTACCGCACCGCCCAACAAAAGCAATGAATTTCCAAAATCAATACCCGTCGAGAATAATGATGTATGAAAAAAAAAGCAAGATAATTGTTCGGGCTGTGCAAAATAAACAAAGAATAAAAAAAACAGACCTTTACACGCGAATCGTTTTACCAAAGATGAAAATTTCTTTTTCTTTCGCTACCTACCTTACCTTCCTACCTACCTACCTGCCTGCCTGCTTAATAAGGTACACGATGTTTTTTCATTGCATCCCCCCCTCCTTTGCCTCCTTGTCGCCCATTTTAACATCTCAATCTATAAATGCGCTCCTTGGAATATCTACGTATACTTTATGTGTGTGTGTGCGTAGGACTCTGAAGATAAGATTCGTCGACTGTAGTATTATTGAATTCATTAAATACGTAATTCCGTGCATAAGGCGAGCGCGAGGCGATTTTACGCGAGCTTCTTTTATCTTTTTCGCAAAGCTGACTGTTTTATTTTATACAGTTTTCAACTTTCTTGCTTCGGCCAATAATAATAATAATATACAAAGAGAAGTTTTTCAAAGAGCTTATTTAGAGTTGTGTAATATTAAAAGTCGAGCGATCGTTTCGTTTGCAGCGTAAATTGCCAACGATTCCTTTGAAATGCTCCGGTCGTCATCGATCTATAATTATTAGTTTGACGATATTTATGGGCCAAGAACCGTAATAGCGTATTTTCTTTCGTTTGTTCCAAGTATTTTATAGGCATTGTTCGGGGAAATGAACTGGAAAATATTTTACCTATATTTACGTATTTCATTTAATAAGTATAACTGTACGTAAGTAAGTAGTTAGTTATTGGTACTTAAGTTAGTGGGATTCTGTGAACAATGAGTAAGCAAATTGGATATTTTTAACCTAATTTTGAAATTCAAAACAAACTTTGAGAATTTGAGGTGTAAAAAATGAAAATAGGGTGTTCTGGTACATTCAGTTTGGTAGATTCGACGTTGAGATTGTACATTTTGAAAATTTAACTCTCGTAAGTAAAAGATCACATCTCGAAATTTCGACTTGAATCTCTTCTGATGGCAGTCCTTCTCCCAAAAATTATAATTTGTTACGTTGAAGGTAACATTGTGGTCAAATTTTACTAAAATTATTGTCTCGCTTACTCTTCATGTCTTCATATAGCCTTTTTTGATCAGTAAAAGTACAGGGTGTTTTGCGAATTCCTATGAATACTGTGACTGATTCTGTAGCAACCCAAATTACACATAAGTAGATAATTTTGCCTATCTTTTAATTCCAAGTGGCAAAATTTCTTGAAATTGTATAAAATTTAATAGTTGTATTTTGCAGATCGCATTGAATCCTACAAAATAGACAGTATTCATTTTTCGTCTGTTTGCAAAATTGAATGCACTACGATAGTTTGAAAATTTATAAGCTTCGTAGTGCCTTCAATTTGAAAGTTAGACAAAAAAAGCACATAACTAATTTTATAGAGCAGTTCTTGGTCTATAAAATAAGTTGGATAAATTTTTTGCCCAACATTTAAATTGAAGGCTCTACGAAGCTCATATGTTTTCAAACCTTTGTTGTGCTCTCAATTTTGGAAGTTGTAAAAAAGTGAATTTTGTCTTTTTTGTGAGGCTCAGAATTATCTACTTTGGGGTCCTAGAAAACCATTACGATCGTTTTTGGCCTCGTCACATATTTATTTTTATTTTATTT
This sequence comes from Ferrisia virgata, assembly GCA_900060175.1. NCBI lineage: Eukaryota > Metazoa > Arthropoda > Insecta > Hemiptera > Pseudococcidae > Ferrisia > Ferrisia virgata. The sequence goes on along the minus strand of FIZR01023521.1, from coordinate 44,099 downwards.
TTTTCCACCAGTAACTAAAAAATTATTTACTTAGCTCGATACCGACCAAAATCGATCACATTTCAAGAATCATCTTCAATTGGCAGGTCATTTGATATTTTGGAGTGGAGATGACCTCCGGTCAAAATTCAATTGTGCCCAAATTCCGGGAAGCGAATGCTGAGGGACTGAAATCTCAAAAATTGTTCCTTTTTAAGCCAATCGATAGACCATTCAAAGTTGCACCACATATCCAAAAATCAGTCTCCTAAGTTAATTAGGAGAGAAGATATGCGGGTTTTTTTCCGTTTTGATCTTGATAAAGGGCTGTTTCTCTGTTTCTCCCCTAACTCCCCTCCAATTTGAGCTAGGCAGTTGAAATGTAGTATGCACGATTAGTACAAATCTCAGATGTGCTTTTTCTGAGTTTCGATTTTGCAGATCCAATGCGCCCTCTTACAACCCAAAAATATGATTTTTTGGTTGTTTTTTTTTTTATTTTTTGAATTTATTTCTTGCATGTATCTCCCTTCCTTCACGAATTGAGTTAGGAAGTTGAAATGTGGTGTGTAGATTTAATATAGGTACTAGATGTGCCTTTTGCTGGTATCGACAATTTAGCCTCATTTAACTCACCTCCTCCCCCTTTATTAAGAGCGGTGCTTTTTTCTAATTCACATAATTATAATATTTCACGAAAATCATTTTTTTTTTAATTTGATTTTAGTGGTGCGCAATAAAAAAAAATGAAAAATACAAAATGATAGAGCTAAGACACCACTCCCCCACATCCCATATATTTAATATACATATCAAATGGCAGCTACTGATAAGGGATGCACTTGAACCTGTCAACTCCGATTTGAACGAAACACCCTCTGAGGGAAAGAACATGTCAGAAGACCCCGAATACTAATTTTCACTTGCTGGGGTTAATTCGGTTACCTTGGGGTGGGCGGGGGGGGGGGGGGTTCAAAATTTTAAAATAGCATTAAGCGTAACAAATATGTATGCCAAAAAATTTAATATTTCAGAGAGCCCAGTAGGAAACGAAAAATGTTCTAAAAAATGTATTAGTTTGTGATGCAATCCTCAAACTCATTTTTAACCATTTCCAGCCATTCTGGGGCTTTCAGTGCTCCTCATTGACCCTTGAAAACCATTTACTTGAATTTTTTACCATCCCTGACCTTTCGGTAAACTTTTAATATTTCTTTAGGATTTTCAAAGTCATCCCAAAATCGACTAATGCAGGTTTTCAGCGAATCGGAGGCGACGGATAGAAGTGTACATGTTTTTGCATTATTAAAATTTTCATCATTTTTAGGTCAGTGTGTCCGATTTTGAAAAATTTTGGATTTTTTTCAAAAGCCCAAAGAAAAGAGTATTCTTGGATTAGAATAAGCAAAACACCCTTGATTTTGGATTTTCTAAAATTTTCACAAAACAACATTGGATATCTGTGAAAAAAATTTTAGAGCAAAAACATTTCCCTCTCGCCCCGCTCACTTAGCTCAGAAAATCTGTAATCCTGCGTATTTGAGGAAATATTATGATTTTAATCCAAATGTTTAGAGGGCATGAATTTTTCCAAAATTTTCCATCTCTGAAGGGAGGAGAAATTGATAAAAGAAAACTTCAAATTACTACAACTGCGAACCTTAAGGAGTTACATGAATTTTTTTTCTCAGCAAAATATATGTTTTGATGAGTGTAATTTTTAGAAATTTTTTTCATTTGGTGAGAGGGGGTGATTTGGGCTATTTTCAAAAACTTGGAGAATGCTCAAAAATGCGTTTTTCTTCGAAATGATGGATGAAACGCTAAAAACGAATTGAACTAAAGTTGTTCAGCGTGAAATTATTTATCAGATTAGTTTATTAAAAATTTTGGCTGAGGAGCATACATGGAGGGGGGGGGGTAAAAGGTCAAAATGCGAACGAGAGATTGGGAAAAAAAATAAACGCCGAATTCGTATTCAGCGTGTCAGAGAATTAGTCGAAACGCTTTCCTTTCCTAATTTTTTAACTCACTTTCAACTTTAGAAAAAATTGCAATTTTGTTCAAAAAAGTCAATTTTAAGTACGACGGCAACTTTGTATATTTACAAAGGAAACGTTTTAGTGCTCAATGGCACCCTCTTCCTTTATTTGGAGCAATACCTGAGTGGGTGATGTTTGGTGTCGTTTTTTCATGAATTGAACCTCCTGAACGCGATAATGAAGTCAGATTCATAATTTGACCTAAATTAATCCCTTGTCTTAGTACAGAGCTACCACCAAATTTTCACTCCAGTAACAATGCCTAAAATAAGATATTAATTGAAGTGAAATAGTAAATCTGAACCCAAATGGTACTTCTGGGTTTAGAATTACATGTAATTGTTCTGAAAGCGTATAATTAGTTGAAGATGTTTAATGAGCAGACTGCGAAGAGAAAAGTTAAATCGCATATTTTTGGTATTTTTATGTGATATTGGGACAGCTGTATCTCTCCTCCCGCCACTCACCAGTAAAATTCAACTTTTTTCGTTTTTACCGTGGTATCCTTTGTTAAGCTTCATAAGAACTAGGTGGTCCTTGGAGTACGGATTACTATCATTTGTTTGAACTGAAATTTTGCTGGTATTAATTAGTCTTTGGCCCAAATAAACTTTTCTTGATAGTTTCAAAAAAATTCCAAAATTTTTCAAAATTGGTCCACTCTGCTGGACGATTTAACATATAATAACCTCTGCAAAGACTAAAGGTCTAGTGATTTCGTAAATTTTTACATCGCGTCTCTTCCCAAACGTTGTACAGTTTTTTTTCCATCTTCAACTTCACGTTCAACTCTCTCTCTCTATAAAATTACTCATCTTTTACCACCGTTCAATTCTCTCGTCCTTTTTCAACATCGAAAAAACCGCCACCTTGACCCGGCTTACTTATTACCATTGAAACAACATGCTTCGTTAGAACCTGTAAATCACCAAAATCCCGTCCAACTGTTTACCCAAGTCCTTTGATGACATTACTTTTGGCCTATCTGTATGGCCTGAAATCGTCACCGAGATGGCACACGTTTTCACGATAACAAACTGGCGCCGTCAAGTTGGTGAATTATGTTCCATATCGGTATTCATCCTATTTATTATAGCGCAAAAAAATAAAAATGAAAAAAAAAAAGAGAACGTATATACGATTGAATAGGCCATACCTGTTACAAACTATGGCACAGGATTGGCTTTGGTTTACTGTATGTATATAGGATACATGTACATTAATAGGGTTATGTCAGTGATACGATATAGGCCAGTTATAACGATTTGAAGCCCGGAAAGACGAAGAAGGGCTTGGTGGTAAGGACGATACATTAATCAGGCAAAAACTAAACGCACCTGCGACTGAACATTTTCACATATAATGTATAGGTAATATTTTACTCCTGCGGGCTTTAAATTGTCTATGTGTACATAGTACAACTGTATGTACAGTATTTTTTTTTTTTTTTTCATTTTTTAACCCTCTTACCATAGCTTACCTTGCATTTTTTTTTTATATGTTCTATTGCTATTGATACTGCTGTACATATTAAAAGTATGGTAGGCCTATTTGTATTGGTGGGTATAGGAGGCAGCTTTATGATGAAAAATTCGATTCGCCGTACAATAATGTAGCTTGCATGGTATGAAGAGGGAGGAGGAGGGAAGCCATAATCCCATCTGGTTCGGTGGTGATGTGTGGAACGCATCGTAATTAGAATCGATCTTACGTACACGCGATTTATTTATTTTTCAGCCTGATTTTCTGCTACGTCGTATTGCCAGTGAAAATTAAACTATTACGAACCATCGAGCGGGGGGGGGGTCAACGAAATCTATTTTAGGGCCCTTAGAATATCATTGAGATGATTTTTGGCCGTGCATAATATTTATTCCTTTTTATACCCTCCTCTCTCCTCCTCCCTAAAATTTTTTTGATCTACTCGATAATAACAAAAATCGGTCAAATTTGGGCAGTAGGTTTAGTTTGGCAGCAGGTATAATATTTCTGAACGCGGATAACCTTGGGTCGAAATTCACTTATGTGCAAATTTGGGACAGGGGATGCTGAGAGACTGAAATAACAAAAATTGTCCGTTTCTAAACCAACCGATTGAGAATCAAAATTTATGTATTATACCAAAAAATCAGCCTCTTAGGTTGATTAGATGGGGAACTATCAGAGTTTTCCTTCTTTTTGACCTTGAAAAGTGGTTGTCCCACTCATATCAGGTAGTTGAAACTTGAAAATTTTATCCAGTGGGAAGTCTAGATGAACTTTTGGAGGGGTTTCGATTTTTCATTCTTCATTGCACCCCTTCGCAGCACCCTAAAAGTGGTTTATTGAGTTTGTCCCTCGCATATCTCCCCTTCCAAATTGAGTTAGGTTATTGAAATTTGGCATATTTATTTAGTATATGTCATAAATGAAATTGTTTTTTTTTTTTTTTTTTGATTGGTTGTTTTATTTTTAACCAGATTTTCTATGTCATATGGTCAATGAAGACCAGACAAATTTGTTTTTTGGGCTCCAGACGACCACTGAGACCATTTTTTGCTATATCACATATTTATTTTTATTTTTTTTGCCCGAAAATAAAACTATTTACTCAGTTTAGTACCGACCAAAATCGCTCCAATTTGGAGTTTTGATCGAGTTTAGGCGATTCTTGAGCGAAAAGCCAGTACTATTAGATCCCCTCCCCCTTCCCCTCCGAACTGTAAATCATTTGCTTAGCTCGATACCAACAAACATCGATCAAAGTTGGAAAATAGACTTCTATTGGCAGCAGTTTTGATACTCTGGAGTGAGGATGACCTCGGGTCAAAATTCAGTCGTGCCCAAATTTGAGGGAGGGACGATGAGAAGCTGAGATCGTAAAAATTGTCCCTTTTTGAGCGAATTGATACACACACCAAAGTCGTAGAATATATCAAAAAATCAGCCTCTTAGGTCACACTTAAGTTGGGAGATATGAGAATATTCCCCCTTTTTGGCTTTGGAAAAAGGTTGCCCCTCCCCTACGTCCCCTTTAAATTGAGCTAGGAAGTTGAAATTGTGTATGTAGATTTAGTATAGATCCAAAAGGTGGCTTTTGGGAGTTTCGACTTTTCAGCCTCGTTATACCCCTCTTACAGACGAGAAAATGTAGATTTTGATAAGTTTTTCTTATTTTTTAAGTTTGCTCCTCGCACAACTCCCCATTTTTTTCGTGGAACTGAAAAGTACATATTTCTTCAGCTCGCTACCGATCGAAATCGGCCAAATCTGGACAGTAGGCGTGAACTGGTTGCTTATTTCATATTTTTGAGTGGAGATTGTGTTATACTCGAATTGGGAGGGGGGAGTGCCGAGAGGCAAATATTCAGAAATTATTCCTTTATTTGTCAATCAATAAGGAATCATAAGTTTTATAACATATACAAAAATCAGCTTCGTAGGTCAATTAGTTGGGATGAAATGAGAGGTTTTCCCCTTTTTAACTTTGAAAAAGGACTTTTCCTGCCCTCATCTTCCCTACAAATTGAGTTGGAAAGTTTGAATTTGATATGCAATTCGGGATTGGAGTCCGCCTCCCCCCCCCCAGGCTTGGTAAGGACCATAGATGTTTCATTTAGTAGTTTAGAATTTTTGTCTTCATTGCACCCCCTCAAAGCTTCAAAAATGTAGTTTTTGAGTTACTTTTTCTTATTTTTTGAGTTTGTTCCTCGCATAGCTCCTCTCCGAATTGAGATGGGGTGATGAAATTTGGTATGCAGATTTGGTAGGAGTTCAGATGTGCTTTTAGGGTGTTTCCACTTTTCAATCCCATTGCACTCTATCATCACCTCAAAAAAGAGGTTTTCTTTGGACATTTTTTCTTCATTTTTGAGTTCGTAATTAGCATATCTCTTCTTTAAATTGAGATATTTGGTTGATATTTGGCGAGTACATTTCGTAAGAACCCAAGGTATGCCTTTTGCTGATTTCGAATTTTCGCATTCCCTTTTCTCTACCCCCACCCTCTCACAGCTCCAAATATTCTATTTTGTCGCAGGTTTTCTTATTTTTTAAGTTTGTCACTCGCATATCTCCACTCCCAATTACGACAGGGGGTTGAAGTGTTGGTATTTAGATGTAGTAGGGATTCTAGATGGGTATTTTGATGATTTCAAATTTTCAACCCCGTTTCCCCCTCATCTTACTCACCTGCATCCCCTTACAGATCCAAATAGTTGTTTTTTTTTCGCAAGCTTTATTATTTTTTGAGTTTTCCACCCCCATACCTCCCACTCCAAATTGAGATAGGAAGTTGAACTTGCGAATGTAGATGTGGTAGGGATTTTAGGCATGGATTTTGAAGGTTTCAGCTATACCCTGCAATATCTACCTTTACCCCTGCCGCTGAAAAAGAAAAGCCCATCGCAGAGCTCTTTTTTTTTCCCTTCCATAAATCTTTACGAAAATCAGGCTTAGTAAGCAACGCATTGCTATGTTTTTAGCCTGATTTTCTATGCAATATTGTCAATGAAAACCAGAATATTGCAGTCCATCGACCAACGGCGGATAAGGATGGAATATCAACCAAATCCGCTTTGGGGTCGTAGAAGGCCATTGAGACAATTTTTAATCATGTCGGATATTTATTTTTATCTCTTTTCCGAACATTAAAATTATTTATTCCGCTCGGTAATGACTAAAATCGCTCCAATTCGATCAATCGGCTCAGTTTGGTGGCGGATTAGATATATATGAGCGGAGATGACCTTGTGTCAAAATTCAGTTTTGCCCTATTTCAGGGGAGGGGGTGCTGAAGGGTCAAAATTGCAAAAATTACTCTTTTTCAAATCAATCGATAGAAAATCAAAAGTCGTATATTATATCCAAAAAGTAACCTCCTAAGTCAATTAGGAGGGGAGATATGAGGGTTTCCCCGCTTTTTGACCCTGAAAAAGAGTTGCCCCCCCCCTATATTCCCACCATATTGAGCTAGGAAGTTGAAATTTAGTATGTTCATTTAGTTAGGGTGCTAAATGTGGCTTTTGGAAATTCCAACTTTTTAGCTCCATTGCACCCCCCTCACAGTCCCAAAAAAGTGGTTTTTTGATCGGGTTTTCTCGTCCTTACATAACTCCCTTCAAAATTGGACTATGAAGTTGAAATTAGGTATGTCCCATCTGTACGTACCCTTGATGTGCCTTTTGGGGATTTCGACTGTTTAGCCCCACTGAACCCTTCCTACCTGCAGTGCTGACTAAGAAAAATTTTTTTTTACCACCAAAATAACCTCATTGTTGACAGCTTCGGCCTACTGGTTTTGTTTCATGTATGTTATGCTTATGTTAATAGGATACATAATGCGTATGTTGGCGATACTGAAAGTGGCACTTGTTGATTATGTTAGCTAGCGTGTTATTTTAAAAGGTATTTGAATGGTACGGTACTTACTGAACTTTGTCGAGTACTCAATGAACGGATTCCACCGAATACTTGAGTAGAATTTGAAATGCACTGGCACGAAACCTAACTCACGTCTCGACAATTTACCTCTTCGATATACCTACCTTCTATCGATAAGGTCATTACAGTAATTTACATTTTCCAAGTGGATGTTTTATAGTGTCGCGCGCGCTTATCTGGTTATTTAGTTTATTTGCTCGAAGATTAAAGCTAAAGATGTGGATATACGAGTATAAGTATATATATAGGTAGCTATTCTTGTAGCTTTGCGTGGTATGACATAGCGTGGTTTAATGGTGTTCAGAATTCACCCGACGAACCGAGTCTTTAGTTTAGGATATTTCATCGGTGTAACCTCATTTTCGGTACAAAATTCTGGTTTACCTATAAGTTAGCTAAACGATGAGCTCGTCCCGATAACGTGTGCTTTTTTTTTTCCTAACACGTAGCTCTGCGATGATAGGAGGGGCTCGGTATCAAAAATGACGACCGTTGTTTACGATCTTAATCTTATTTCATTTTTCTTCGCAAGCCTTCGTAGTTAATAAGATGGTACTCGAGAGTCTGGTTCAAAATTATATGAACGGATGGTCGAGTACCCAGCATTAAACCTCTCCGGTGCTCAATTTTGAATTGTTTTCAAGTACCGACGTCGAAAATACTCCCATCTACGGCGTGTACCGAGCGAGGAAAGAGCAGAAAGCAACGGGGAGGGAAAAAAAAAATCTGAAATATTCGTCGTTTCTTTCGACAACATCACAACGACCACCACCAAGCACCGTGGCAAAGAGGCAGCAACGCTTTATTAACTGTTTCATCGTAGTTAATGTATTTTTTCCTCGATACCCCTCTCTCCTCGTCGACACCCTTTGGCTGGCATTTTACACTACTGTAGTACCATCGTACATACACAGGCACACCTTGTTTATCCTGCGGATACCTTTTAACGTGTTTGTTTTTGTCTTTGCGACCGCATCGCAGCGCGCGGGCTTGTTCTTCGTTGCCCTCTTGTTCATTAGGTTTTAGATGTTTGCTCGCCTTTTTGTGTAAAGCGTTAACGTTTAACTGTGGAAATTGCCACTTTAACGGTGCTTTTCTTTGATGAAATTTTCCACCAGCAGCACTCGAGAAACACCGCACCTTTGAGAGTACCTACCTACCTACCTACCTACCTACCTGCCCGCGTAGAGATACTCTCTAACGAAGTACACGCGTCCGTCCGTCCGTCTCGATGGCGGTTCGGTTAGGTTCGGCTCGGCTCCTTTTTCCTTGGCCGCACATACCGCATTGTCGGCCGCGTGTTTATAGGTTGTGATGTGGTTTGTAATGGCGAGAATTGTGTGATGGTCAACTGAATTTTCATCGTGTAATCGTTACACGTTTTTCGGACCAAGTTTCTCATTAAAAAGGATTTAAAACCGAGATAGCGTCCGGTTAGGTGTAGCTGATACCGCCGATGCGATGATGGTATCTCTTGTGAGATGGTATGTTAAATAAAGGATGTTGGTACTTTGTTTAGATCGTTCGAATCGAGATGAACAAAACCCGTCTAAAGTGGTAGTGTTGTGGATTGGATTACAATTAGGAGAGATTAAGTTTTACCAAGCACAGTCTAAGGTACGAGCAAGTGTAGATAAATTTGAGCTTTTCAATTGTACTTGAGCATAAGTCCTCCTAATGTATAAATGTTATAAAATTTTCATAATTTTGATGTAGCAGAAGTTTATTTGAAAATGTAGTAGAGACATAACCGCCACAAACTGGCGCTATATTCATTAAACAAAAGCAACGAAATTATGAGGTACTTAAGAAAATTACATCGAAATCTAGGGAAAGGTAAGTAGTAAAATAACAAAAAAAAAAAAAATGATCGATGATTTTTCCTAATCAGTGGTAGAGGAGGAAAGTAATTTTAAAGTGCAGAATTCAGACCATCAGCGGCTTCATTTAAAACACCGCAAATCTACATACCACATTAATATTCGTATACGAGAAATGAACCACAGCTCGTCTTCTCGCTTTGTTAGTGCTGCTCGCAATAAGAAAAACTGACCAACAAACTACATTTTTGAAACTGTGAGGAGGTGCAATGAGACTGAAAATTCGAAATCCGCAAAAGGCAAATCTCAGGCATATACTAATAGAACATACCAAATTTCAGCTCACTAGCTCGATTTAAAAAGGAATTATGCGAAGAATACACTCAAAATGTAAAGAAACCTGCCCAGAATCCACATTTCTGGCCTGTCAGGAGGCGCAATCAGACTGAAAGGTCTACACCTCCAAAAGGCATATCTAGGACTTGTACTTATACTACATACCAAATTTTAGCTTCCTACCTCAATTTGCAGAGGAGCTAGGCGAGGAAGAACCTCAAAGCATGAGAAAATCCATCCAAAAAACACATTCCCGGGTTATAAAGGAACGTAATGTTTCTGAAAAGTCGAACCCCCCCCCCCAAACACATTTACGGCTACTACTAAGTTTATATACCAAATTTCAACTTCCTGGCTTAATTTGGAGGGAGTTATGCAAGGAACAAACTCTAAAAATAAGGAAAACCTACCAAAATACTACATTTTCGGAGCTGTGAGGTGGTGCACTATGGCTAAAAAGTTGAAACACCCAAATTAGCGTATCTATGGCCCTTAGTTAATCTGCATACCAAATTTCAACGTCCTAGCTGAATTTGAAGAGATGATAAGGGTGGAACAGTCCTTTTTCAGGGTGAAAAAGGGCAAAAACCCGCATATTTTTCCCCCTACTTTACGTAGGAGGCTCATTACAGGATATGTTATATGATTTTGGATTGTCTGTCGATTAGTTCAAAAAAGGAGCCATTTTTGAGGTTTTAGCCTTTCAGCACCCCTCCCTCAAATTTGGGCACAACTGAATTTTTGCCAGAGGTCGTCCTCACTCCATATTATCAAATTCACCATGAATTTAAGCCTATTTTCCGAGTTTGATCGATTTTGGTCGGTATCCAGCTGAAAAAATTATTACCAAAAATTGTCGAAATGGTCTTCTAGGACCCATGAAGCCATGGCAGAAAATCAGCCCAAAAATGTAATTAGTAACGAATTTGCAACACAATCAAGAACATAACGGAAACAATGACATAATGCCACGTAACAGTAACCTAACATAACAGAAGCAATTATTTAACAAAAAATTTAGTATTGCATAAAAAAAGGTCGCAAGAACAATAACGTTAAGTTTCAGTTTCAGGAGTCAGGAATTAATTTCAATTTATGTACATTTGTTTCAATCTTTTTTGTTTCAATTTCAGTTTTACATTTTCACAGCTTCAGTCTGGTGCCTTAGACTATCCTCACATGGGCGCGCAGGTCTGAAAATAACAAAATAAGTGTTGATGTAATAATTTTTTTCTTTTTGGGGTAAATTGAATTGTACTTGAAGTTAAAATCAAAACTGAAACTTCTTGCGTTTCAGTTTTAGTTCTGGTTATTTTTTTTAATTTTGAGGTTTAGTTTCAGTTTTTACAAACCTAATAGTATCATCACATAAACTGTCCTGTAACGTAATAATAATCATAACGTAAAGTAACGAAAACAGTCCTATAACGTAACAAAAACTTTATTGTAATGTGCTAAAAATGATGGCATAAACCAATAAAAACTATATTTGCAACATAACAAAAAGCACACCCCGAAATAGCAGAAACTGTACCATAACATGACATACAATAACGTAACATAACAGAACCGATTCCATAACGTGCCAAAAACTGTGTTGCAACATGATAAAATTTTATCAAAAGGTGAAAAAAATGCAATTATAACCCAATGGAAACCATACTGCAACGAACAGAAACGTTACCATAGCACAACAGAAACGGCACTATAACGCACTAGAAACGTTAAAGTGACACAACAGAAACATTACCGTAACACAGAAAAACGTTACTGTAACACATCAGAAACGTTATTGTAATGGAACAGAAACAATGCCATAAACACAACAGAAACGTTATCGTAACGCAATTTATTGTTGTTTTACTGTGAACAAAAAAAAAGATTTTGATATGAAATTGAACCATATACGACTTCAAATATGTACCTAACCCTCTGAATGCGTTAAAATGTTGAAGGAACCCTTATAGAAACGTTACGAAAGAATTGGAACTAAACTTTGAATGTATTTTTTGAATTCGCTTCTCGTATTTATCGATTGTATTTCCACCTTTTTTGTTGTACTCTGTGATAGATAAAAATTGTAGAAAATGTTTTAAACTCGATCTTCTCGTGTCCAATTTGAACTTTTGATTAGTTTCAAATCACAAAAAAATCGAAACTAAAAACGTTGTGATTCTTGAACCGTACCATTTTAATACCGTAGAACTAAAATTTCTCACTTGAAGAGTATCTGAAACCAGAAATAAGCTTAAAACTGAAACTCACATCTAGGGAAGGGGGCATAAATTTAAGGGTGCGAAAAATTCTGTTGAAAAAGGTCGAGTCCCATTTTTATTGATAAGTTATGTATATTGAAATTCCGTCAGATTTATCTTTATTTTTCTAATATTGATGATTTTTTAAGCTCATGAAGGCCAGAGTGAACTGCAGGCCCATAAAGTCTCAAATTAAGAGGAGCCCTTTCCTCGGATCTGTACGGTCCCGCTCTCAGCTAAGTATATTCTAAAAGGATTTAACCTCTAGAATGAACATGGGTAGGTTTTTAAGATGCAAGTGGAAAGATTGGACTTCTCTGAATGCTGGGTAGATTCAGCATCGATCTATCGAATACTCCAGAATCATCTTCTACACTTCAGACTTCTAGATGTTGATTTTTGTTTCATTTACTAACTCGTTTCTTCTAGATATTTCTACGTATTACGGTATATCGACCTACGACGGATGAGCAAAGGAATATCAACCAAATCCGTTTTGTAGTCTTAAAAGACCATTACTATCATTTTTGATCATGGCAGATTTTTATTTTCATTTTTTCCGCCGAAACTGAAAATCATTTGTTCAGCCAAATATCGACCAAAATCAGTCAAATTTAGGAAGTGAGCTTAGATTGGTAACGGATTTGATGTGTTTGAGTGGGATTGACTTTGGTTCAAAATTCAGTTATGCCAAAATTTGGGAGAGGAAGCACTAAGAGGCAACAATTGCATAAATTGTGTCTTTTTGTGTCAATCGATAAAGAATCAAAAGTTGTATTACATACCCAAAAATCAGCCTCCTAGGTCAATTAAGAAGCCAGATATGGAGGTTCTCCCCTTTTCAACCTTGAAAAAAGGGTTTTTTTCCTCCCCTATCCCACTTACAAATTGAGCTAGGAGCTTTTATTTTTTTCCTCAAACTTTAAAATCATTTACTCCGCTGGATACCGGCCAAAATCATTCCAATTCAGTCAATCGGCTCAGTTTGGCGGCGGATTAGATACATATGAGTGGGGAGGGACTTGGATTAAAATTCAGTTATGTCCCAATTTGGGAGAAAGGACGCTGAGGGGTCAGCAATCCAAAAATTGTCCCTGTTAAAGCCAATTGTTAGAGAATCAAAAGTTGTATATCATATCCAAAAATAAACTTCTCGAATCAATCAGTGGAGGGGGACATGGAGGTTGTTCCCCTTTTTGACCTTGAAAAAGAGCTATTCTTGTCCTTTCTCCCCACCAAATTGAGCTAGGAAGTTGAAATTTGATATGTATTTTTAGCTGGGACTCTAAATGTGCCTTTTGGGGGTTCCAACTTCTTAGCTCCATTGTACCCCGTCACAGCCTCAAAAAAGTTTTTTTTTTATGGGTTTTTCTCATTTTTCTCAGTTTTGGATTTGTTCCTTGCATAACTCCCCTCCAAACTGACCTAGCAAAGTGAAATTAGGTATGTACATTTAATAGAGTCCCTAGATGTGCCTTTTGATGGTCTCGACTTTTCAGCCTTATTTCACCCCTTTACAGGCCCTAATGTGTGGTTTTTTTCGTATTTTTTGAGTTTGTTCGTCGCATAACTCCCCTCCAAATTGGGCTACGGAATTGAAATTAGGTATGTCCCTTCTGTAGGGACTCTTAATGTGCCTTTTGTTAGGGTTTCGACTTTTTAGCCCCATTGAACTGTTTCTACCCGCAATGCTGATTAGGATAAAAGCATCACGAATCAATCATATCATGCTGAAAAAGCATTTCTTTTTTTTTTTTCTTTACATTTCAGGTAATTTTGAGACACAAATAGGCCTATCAACTGAAGGTTAATTGAACAATACCGAAAGATCAAGACATTAGTTTCATATAATCCTACACGTGATGTCGATTTTATTCTTTTTACTCGACTACAACCAGTCAACCCTTTTAATCGTTTAAATTCCGAAATGCATCCGTAATAATTGAATTACCTAGGCGAGTATTTTTTTCATTTTCTACCACACCTTTTCTCTACACGAATCGATACTTGATTAACAAAACAAAGAATAAAAGGCCGTCACCTTTTTATTTCACAAATTACCTAACTACGTATTTTTTTTCGGCGTTATAAAAAAAAACTGGCAGGTATGCCAATTACAGACGAAATTGTTGATGATTTTTTTTTTTCGCTGGATGCGAAATTCATAATTAGACATTTTATCCTCGTAAGTATTTAAGTAACAGTTTGGTACGTGTACCCGATGGTATAGGTTGGTATTAAAGGTATAATATCGAATTTAAAGCCCACGAGCATTGGGAATATTGAATGGAAATGATGCGCTTCGACTGTTCAATTGTATTGGTATATTTGAACGTGTGTTTCTGGTCGTATAGAGTAACGCCGAAAGGCGTACGTACCTACGTACCTCTACCTATTGCGAAAAGTAACTACGGAATTATTAAAAAAAAAGTCTATGCCAAAGCGGCATTTGTGGGTCGTACCTACATATACCAAAAAAGCAGCCAGACTCGTTTAACCGTGAATTGAGCGCTTTCAATCAAGCAAAAATCTTTTGATGGTGGTGTTTGCTCGAATGTGTATTACCTCAATAATACAGTCTTCATTTTCATTCTACCCATCTACCTATACTCATTTAACCACCTACCTACCTACCCATATATATATATACCTATCTGATTACTAGACCTACCTTCTTCATGATGTTTTGATTTGTTCGATTGTTTTCGTTTAATATTATTTTACCTGTGTACTTACCTGCCTACATATTTGTTCAGCTATTGTGTGATATTAATCCGGATTCATTTTCGTATGTTCGAAATGTGGGTGGAAAGTATGGTAAAAGGTACCTTTATTAATAACTACAAGTAGATGCGTAGGCTACCCTGTGTATCTCGTAGCTACTTATGTATTTTGAAACGGAGCAGATTTTACAAGAGATGGGATGACCTCCGATATTTGATAGGTCTAGCTGTAGTGTATTTTAAATTATGTACATAGGTACTTTGAAAAGGATCCAGCTCTTTCAAAGGAATCCAGAATATAATGATGTGATTTTGATTACAGATCTTCTAAAAATGGAAGGATGAAAAGAATGGAAAATTAGCCTACCTCAAAGTTTTCATTGTGTCAGTAAACGACGATATTTGATGGATTTATAACGACAGGTAAAAGCTTCGATTAGTATTGTTAAAAAATGCAAATAAATAAGGTTTGCGCTCAATCCGAATTTTCAAAGTGATCTGATCAATGATGCTTGATTTAATGTGAATAAGGAAAAAATTCAGTTGCAGCATCTTTTTTTTTAGGCCTGAACATCTGTCCAATTTTGAATATAGATTTAGTAAGGATTGTAGATATGCTGTTTTGGAAAGGGAATGGAAATTGCACCCCCCCCCCCCACCATGCTCTGAAAATGTAGTTATTTGGGTGATTTTGACCGTTTTTCGAGTTTGTTCCATGCCTGTCATTTCTCGAAATTGAATAGAAAGTTTTTGATGTATTGATCTGTCCTGGAAGATTAGCTTAAAAAAGGACAAAACTGGAAAAAACTTTCAGCTCATGAATCGTGCGCATTGCATTAATCATCAATCTGCAGCGAAATGTCGTTTACGCATACGTACCTCCCCACAGCTCCAGCCCCACCCCCTTACGTCCAAAGTGCAAAATAGTATCAGATTCGTACTCTGCGTCCTCGAAAACATACATTTCGATATATAACAAGCCAGAATCTTTAAAAATTGCTAAAAAACGATTCGAAAAGTGGTTAAAAGTTGACCTAAAATACGACAAAAATTATTAAAAATTATTTACAGTTGGGTTAAAATTTGAAAAAAAATGAGTAAAAAATGCAGAAAATTGATGAAAAATCCCGAAAAAATATTGAAAAGTGCGTGAAAATTGAATAAAAATATGTTAAAAATTGTTGAAAATGTTTTAAAAACTGATAAAAAAAGGTAGTAAATTGATCAGAAATCGTTGAAAAATGGGTGAAAATGAGATGGAAATATGAACAAATTGCGAAGAAAATGATTGAAAAATGGTTAAAATTGACTAAAAATATGATAAAAACCGTTGAAAATTTTACAAAAAGTCGTAAAAATACAGTAAATTGGTCGAAAACTGCGAGAAAACTTGTGAAAATTGAGTGAAAATCGACTGAAAATATGAAAAACATAAAAATCATCTAAAATTGGTTAAAAATTCAGTAAAATGGGTAAAAAATGCGGAAAATTAATCAAAGATATGATAAAATTAATGAAAATTTAGCAAAAAATTGACAAAAATGGGATAGAAAGGTAGAAAATTTACGAAAAAATATTGAAAATCGAGTGAAATTTGACCTATAATGTGAACAAAATGCAAAAATCAATCCAAAATTACGAAGAAATATTGAAAAATGGTTTAAATGAGACGAAAATGATAATAACAAACAATTATTTCAAAAATTCTTTTAGATTGCTTAAAAATTTGACAGAAGTAGGTTAAAATTGCAGATAATTGATTAAAAATCACGAAAACATGTTAAAAATTGTTAAAAATCATCGAAATTTGTTAAAAATTTGACAAAAACGGATAAAACAAGCCGAAATTTTATAAAAAATTACGAAAGAATGTTGAAAACTTGATGAAAATTGACTTAAAAAACAACAAAAATGATTGAAAATCACTGAAAATTGGGTTAAAATTTGAAAAAAAATGCAGAAGAATACGTGAAAATTGACCAAAAATGTGATGAAAATTTTTGAAAATCAGTAAAAGTTTGGTAAAAAGTTGGCAAAAATGCGTTAAATATGCAGAAATTTTGGTGAAAATCGACTAAAAGTATGACAAATATCTTTAAAAATCATCGAAAATTGGTTAAAAATTTACAAAAAATGGTTAAAAATACGAAAAATTGAAAAAATCACGAAAAAATGTTGAAAATTGAGTGAAAGTAAACCTATAATACGAAAAGAAATCATTGAAAATTATCGAAAATTTATTAAAAATCACGAAGAAATATTAAATTTAAATGCAAATAAGGCAAAAATGATATTGAAAAAAAATTTTTTTAAATAATGTTAATTTGTGGGAAAAAATTTACTAAAATGAGTAAAAAATGCAGATAATTGATCAAAAATTACGAAAACATGTTGAGAATCAGATTAAATTGACCTATAATATGATTAAAATTGGCAGAAATACAAAAAAAAAAAAAAAAAAAAAAAAAAAAAAAAAAAAAAAAAAAAAAACAGAAAATCGTCCAAAATCCACAAACACATTATGTAAAATCTGTAAAACTGTACAAAGAATCGTTATAAATCATCTTCGGTAAAAATTAGACAAAAGTGTGTAAAAAATGCAAAAAATTGATCAAAAATTGTGAAAAATGCAAAAAATTGATCAAAAATTGTGAAAAATCATCGAAAACTTTACAAAAATTGGTTGATCTTAATTAACGCTTTATTTTGGGCTTGTGCTACAGGTGAAAAAATTTGTTTGTAGCTCAGTATTAAAACAATGTATTAATTGCGATCAAATAGTGAATCTGATTTCATTCAGGTATTCAGGGATTTCAATTTATGTAAAAATGACATGCACATCAGCAATCTAGGAATTTGCCTAAATTGGGGGGGGGGATGTCCCTGGCCTCCAAAAACAGGACCGCGAAAATACAGGTGCGACTTTCCTACGATTTCATATCGACAAACATAGTAAATATACAACGTTATAAATAGTTGCTTGCTATTGATATGAAAGGTGTTCCTGTACTTTAAAATGAATTTTTTTCCACAATTTTGCAATTTTTTAGCCTGATTTTCTATGTTAAATTGTCAATGAAAAGCAGGTTATTAAATTCTATCGGCCCGAGGCGGTTGAGGGGGGTGAGGGGGGATATTAACAAAATCTGTTTTTGAGATCCTGAAAGGCCATTAAGAGAATTATTGCCAATATCAGATTTTATTTTTATTTTTTATTTTATTTTATTTATTTTTTCCCCCAACATTAAAATAATTTACTCTGCTCGATACTGACCAAAATCACTCCAATTCGGTCAATTGGCTCGGTTTAGAAGCAGATTAGATATATATGAGTGAGGATGACCTTGGGTTAGAATTCAGTTTTACCCAATTTGGGGAGAGGGGGTGCTGAGGGGCCAAAAACACAAAAATTATTCTACTTTACGTCGATCAATAGAGAATCCAAAGTTGTATAAGATATCCAAAAATCAACCTCCTAGGTCAATTAGGAGGGGAGATATGAGGGTTTTGTTCCCCTTTTTGACGTTGAAAGAGGGCTGTACTTCCCCTATCTCCCAACCAAAATGAGCTAGGAAGTTGAAATTTTGTATGTACCTTCAGTAGGGGCCTTGGATGAGCCTTTTCAGGGTTCCTACTTTTCTGCCTCATTTCATCCCCTCACAACCCCAAATTTGGGCTATATTGGTCGTTTTTTCTCATTTTTTGAGTTTGTTCCTGTATCGCATAATACATGGAAGGTACATATCTGCAACCGAGTATGCAATATGAAGCGAAGGAAAGCTTTCCTTCCTCGACCGAGGCCAAATCCGGAATGAGATGAGTTCTGTTCAGTCAGTCCGAGGTTAACAACGTATGGGAGGAGTCAACCCCACTATATGTATTCTCCCACCAACCAAACTGGTGTTTAAGTCATGTGTTTATAACCAGCAGGTGTTCCGAATTGGGGAATAATAGAGTAATAAAAGGGAAATAAAACGTTATCCTTTGATAACAAGAGAGATCATACCCCCTCCCCCCTTCAACAAAGCGGCAAGCCCACACAACAATACAAAGCAAGGTCCAAAAGAAATTATTATACCTGCTTGACTCACTGAGGAATTCCGAACAGTTCCTCTCATGACTTCCCTTCAATTGAGCTAAGAACTTGAAATTAGGTATGTGTATTTAGTAGTGGCCCTAAATGTGGCTTAGGGGGGAGGTCTAGACTTGATGTTTTACCCCAATCCCCCATTCATATTCCTTGCAATCGTTGTGCTTTTTTAATATTTTTGTGCATAAATGATTAATTTTTTCCCCTTCAATTGACATATTTTTCTCCATATAAATGCAACCCTGAAGGTTACCACCCTAATCCCCGATTTGAAGGTGCTCTGCCGGTCATATTAAAATTTTTTAATGAGGTGCTCGTAATAGCTTTTTCAAAAGGTATTCACAAAAAACTAGAAAAGTTACAAATTTTTTGTTATGTTTTTTTTTTTCGTATTTATTTTGTCACATTTTACGAACCATTCAACCCCCACTATTGATTTTTATACCGTACGTACCGTACCTTGGAGTAAACAGTGAATTTTTATCATCGTTAATTTTTTTTCTATAAATTTTCAAAGTAAGCATCAGATTTGGGTGAAAATGAAATTTTGAAAATAACATTTCGCATTGCCTTCGATTTCTTAGGTATGCTAACTACTAAACGTGTAAGTCTGGTGCGTTGACCTATTACTGGCATAAGGAAGGCAGGTTGATGCGAAACACTCGGTATTTGTATCGTGAACTTGATAACAATAACGTATAAGAATTGGTAGGTCGTAACCATACCTAATATCTTTTTTGTTGATTATCGACGGAGGAGCGCAGTTCAAAATGAACTTGACCATTTCACGATGGCCCAAAGCAGCAGCGTAATGTAAACAAGTCTGACCAAGTTCGTCGGCTCCTTCTAACGAATACCCTCCGTTACAATGTAATTCTTTGATCTGTAAAAGGCAAACAAAAGCTATACGTAGTAGTATACGTACAAAGGTCAAGAATACAATTTCGTTTCACATCACGTACTGAAACGAAATTGCTCGTACGGTGCTTTTTTCATACCATAGGTTAGGTACGAATACTTACTGTTTTCAAATCACCCATTTTAGCAGCTTGTATCACTCTTTCGGAGGTTCTTCCATTAGATTCGCTATATACGTAGGGAAAACAAAACGTAAAAAATTATTCATTTTCCATTTTTATCGTAGCGGTAAGTGTATGTCATATATATATATATATATATATATATATATATCTAGTAACACTATATTGTATACTTAAGAGTAAGTATCTAAGGATACTTTATTTATACGCTGCGTGCGCATAAGTATTTTCTTTTTTCTTTTTCTTTTCTTTTTTTTTTTTTCATCGTATTATTTAACGTCACGCTTTGTTAAATAAGTATGAACGAATGAAAGTTAATGAATGGCGTTAGGCGGCGGCATCGTCGTCGAGCGTGATTCGAATGCACGATTCGATTCTTTCGTCGTGATTCGAATGGTAAATTCGAATTTCGAACAAGCGACAACGACGACGAAACCCTACCCACCTTTCGCGACGTTACAGTTTCGTGCGTATACGATAGAACAAAATAAAAATAATATATATATATATACCAAAAAAAAAAAAAAAGGAAAAGCAACGTCGCCATTACCATGTTAAAAATTAGCTCTTTTTACTCGCGTAGCGTAAGCTAAATATAATAAGCTAAGCGACTAAATAATATGTAAGTATAAAGAAAATGAAAAAAATATGATTGTAAAGAAAATCGACTTACTCTATCGAAGCGTAATGTAGATTGCAGATATGCTGATGTAGGCTATTTAAATGTGTTAAATTCACCGAACTTTAAATACATTTCAAAAGGCAACATGCGATTAAAAGCATTCAGCATTGTGTAGCATAGCAGAGCATAGCATGCGACATGCAACGATCCGTATTACGTATATAAAAATGTATTTGTATGCATAAAATAATACATTGAAACGTGAGAAATTTCATACAATGGAACCGAGTACAAAAATGAAAAAACAAAGCATCGCTTTACGATGCTTTTTCAACCTGCTTTTCGTCAAATATTATAATCATGAAAATAATACTAATCAATATCAAGGGTAGAATGGGTTTAATGGTACTAAAAAGTCGAAACCCCTAAAAAGACACATCTAGCAACACTACTTAATCTAAATACCAAATTTCAACTTCCCAACTCAATTTGGAAGAAGAGTTATGCGAGGAACAAACTCAAAAAAATAATTTATACTACTTTTTCGATGATGTCATCAACGCTTGATCCTTAATCGACTATTAGGTTCAAAAATCTAATTAGCTCTGAGGAAAATAGATCCGAAGCTATGGTGAAAATTTCAAGAAAATCGGACCATTTTTACTAGATTTATCATATAGGAAAAAAAAATGGCAAAGAAATAAACATTTTGATTAAATGTCCAATGCTTGTTCAACGACTACCACACTACCCCAAGAGAACATCTTATAAAAACTATGAAAAGCAAAATTTCATTCGATGAACATGATATTTCCATGGGAATGAATAAATTTCGTCAATATTCTAATTATAGGTCGAATATCTATTGAACTATGCTTTTGATGACGTCATCAATGCGTTAAAATCGTAAGGAAAAAAGATTTCCATGGAAATATATTTTGTTGCAAAGGAAATGGTCCAATTTGGAAGTTTTGAAAATTGATATATCGCTGCTTAATAGACCATTTGGTCCCAAAATCTAATCACCTCTGAGAACTGATTATCAGAATCTATGGTGAAAATTTCAAGAAAATCGCACCATTTTTTATTAGAGTTATTGCGTTAGAAAATAAATAAAAAAATTAATAAATAAACAAAGAAAGTACAATGAAAAACGACCAAAAAAACTTTTTCAGAGTTCCGGGGGGGGGGGGGGGGGGGGAGGACAATCGAGCTAAAAAGTCGAAACCCTCAAAAGTCACATCTAGGGCTCCTACCAAGTCCACGTATCAAATTATAACTTCCTAGCTCAATTTGGTGGGGAGATAGGGGAGGAACAGATGTTTTTCAAGGTCAAAAAGAGGAAAACTGCTCATATCTTCCCTCCTAATTGACCTAGGAGGTTGATTTCTGAATATGTTATACAGCTTTGGATCTTCTATCGATTGGCTCAAATAGAAACAAATATTGCGCTTTTGGCCCCTCAGCACCCCCTCCCCCAAAATTAGGGTACATCTGAATTTTGACCCAAGACCATTCCTGATCTTATATATCTAATCGACTGCCAAACTGAGCCGATTGACTGAAACGGAGCCATTTTGGTCTGCGTCGAACAGAGTAAATGATTTTAAGTTTTGGGAGAAAAAAAAACTGACCAAAAAACCACATTTTAGCAGCTGTGAGGGGATGTAATGAAGTTGAAAAATCGAAACTGACAAAAATCACTTTTAGGGCTCCTACCAAGTCTACATACCAAATTGCAATTTCCTAGCTCAATTTGGTGGGGAGATAGGGGAAGAACAGCTGTTTTTCAAGGTCAAAAAGAGGAAAACCTCTCATCTCACCCCTCCTAGTTGACCTGGGAGTTTGATTTCTCCTACCAAGTCCACATACCAAATTGCAATTTCCTAGCTCAATTTGGTGGGGAGTTAGGGGAGGAACAGATGTTTTTCAAGGTAAAAAAGAAAAAAACCTCTCATATCTCCCCTTCTAATTGATCTAGGAGGTTAATTTCTGAATATGTTATGCAACTTTGGATCCTCTATCGATTGGTTCAAATAGAAATAAATCTTGCGCTTTTGTCCCCTCAGCAGCCCCTCCTCCAAAATTAGGGTATATTTGAATTTTGACCCGAGGCCATCCCCACTTGTAATCCGACGCCAAATTGATCTCATTCACCGAATTAGAACGATTTTGGTCAGAATCGAGCAGAGTAAATGGTTTTAGTCTTTGGGAACAACGAAAACAGATCAAAACCCCACATTTTAGAGCCTGTGAGGGGGTGCAATGAGGCTGAAAAGTCGAAACCCCCAAAAAGCATATCTAAGGTTCCTACTAAATGTACATACCAAATTTCATTTTAGGTCAATTGGGTGACCCTTTTTTCAAGATCAAGCTCTCTCATATCTTCCCTCCTTATTTATCAGGCAGGTTGATTTTTGGATACGTTATACAAGATTAGATCCTACATCGATTGGCTCAAAAATGAACAATTTTTGCGTTTTTGGCCCTTTACCAACACTTTTTCAAAATTTGGGTATATCTGAATTTTAACCGAAGGTCATCCCTACTCATATATATCTGATTCGCCGCCAAACTAAGCCGATTGACCGAATTGGAACGATTTTGGTCAGGATCGATCACATTAAATGGTTTTTCTTTGGGGGAACAAATATAAATAAATATCTGACGAGGCGAAAAATGGTCGTAATGGTCTTCTAGGACCCCAAAACGGGCTTTATTGATACCCCTCCTCCTCATACGCCGTAGATCGATTGACTGTAATAGTCTGGTTTTCATTGAAAATATGACATAGAAAATCAGGCTAAAAAAGAAAAATAATACATATCACCTTACACGAGAGTACGTAAATTTATATATAAAAAAAGAAAGAAAAAAAAAAAGAAGAGGAAAACTGTATAATAATAGTATAAAATTACAACGGCAATAAAAGCGATAGATGAAGCGCACGCGACAAGGCCGATGATTATGATGATGATGATGATGATGACGATGAAGACGCGAATAAATCATCACGCACTCTATATTTATTGGCCTAAATCGCAGCGTAATAGCGTCTTCAACAAGACAACAAGAATAATAATAACAATAACAACAAGAGAGACAGAGACAGTATATAAGAAAAAAAAAATAGAATACAATAAAGGCAGCAAAGCTTCGGCACTCGGGTTCTTTTCAATCATATATATTTTTTTTTCTATCTCTATAAACTCGAAAAGCTCCGCAAACCATAGGCTTATACTTTCTTTTGAGATTTAGTACTCAAATTTGTCGCGCCGTCCATCACAAAATACGACATAGTAGATATGTAAATGAACGAACGAACGAACGTAAATCCAAAATATGTGTGTTGTACATTAGAAGAAAAAAAAAAAAAAAAAAAAAAAAAAAAATTTAAAAAGAAAAAAAAAAAAAAAAAAAAAAAAAAAAAAAAAAAGTTAAAAAGTAAGAAATGCGACGCTTGAGGCGGCGGCGGCAATTTAAAAAACAATGCGCAAAAAACAACAAATTCCACACCAGTTTTGTATGTATAAAAAGGTAATGCGTTTGTTTTGCACAATTTTGCGACAAAAAAAAAAGAACAAAACTTTTTTCGTTATTATTTTTTTATTGCGTAGGTACGTATTTTGACTGTGTGATGTGTATCATACCTAGGCACGCTTTCCGTTGTACCAGTACTAGAGGTGTTCGATATCACGCTGCATACATCTGGGGCCTGATCTATTTTATCCACGCAAGCGTGCTCTTGATGCATACTATTATCCAAAGAGGATTCTTTAGATGTTTCTTCGCTGGGGCTAATGGAGGTAAAGCCAACAACAGGATATACGTTATTACAGAGTATCACGCATGGAACGTGTTGGTTAAAAAAATGATAATAGAAAAAAAAAAAGAGGAAAGCAAACCATTTTACAACGCCAGTTGGTTAACCTTTGAATTTGTTTTTGGATAGGGTTGATAATATCGTAACTAAATTTAAGTCTAAGCTTAGTTTATAGACAATTGAAGAACAGGAATTTCTCAAGATTATGCCTTGTGTGGACAAAATGTACATTGTAGAATGAGGAATTACACTGGAAAGGGAATCGAGAACGAGAATGGTCGCTTTCACTGAAAAATAAAATCAGTTGGTCACAAAGGACTAAGTCAGTTACTCGGTTGGTCGAGGGTTCATTTTTAGGAGTTTTAATAAAAAAAAAGAACAAAAAAAAGCATCCCCCTACGATGCTTTTTGAGCTCGATTTTTAACGAGCTAAGAAGATGGAAGATATTCGAATTGTTTACTTCGGAAACAGAGGTAAAGGGTACAAGTAGATATTGGTGTGATTAGGTGAAACCCTCAAAACGCACATCTAAGACCTATACTAAATCTGAATACGAAATTTCAACCCCGTAGATAAAGTTCAAAAAATAAGGAAAATCGACCGAAAAACTACATTATTCAGGCTACACGGGATGAGGGGGAGAAGGGAATTGCAACGAGGCTGAAAAGTTGAACTCCTCAAACGGCAAATCTAGGATCTATATTAAATCTACATACCAAATGTCATCTTCCTAGCTCAATTTGAAGGGGAGTTATGCGAGGAGCAAACTCAAAAAATAAGAAAAAACGACCAAAGAGCTACATTTATAGGGCTGTGAAGGTTGAAAAGTCGAAATCCCCAGAAAGCGCATTTAGAACTAAAACTAAATCTACATATCAAACTTCAACTTTCCATCTCAATTTGGAGGGGAGATCAGGAAAGAACAGCCTTTTTTCAAAATCAAAAAAGGGAAAACCACTCATATCTGCCCTCTTAATTGGTCCAGGAAGCTGTTTTTTCAGATATGTAGCACAACTTTGAATTGCCTATCGATCGGCTCGAAAAGGAATAATTTTTGCAATTTTTGTCCCACAACACTCCCTCCCACAAATTTTGGCACGAGTGAATTTCGACCCCGAGGTAATTCCCACTCCAGAATATTAAATCCGCTAACAATCCAAGTCTATTTCCTAAATTTGACTGATTTCTGTCAGCATCGAGCTGAGCAAAAGATTTCTAGTTTTTGGGGAAAAAATAACGATAAATATATTTGACATCGCCAAAAATGGTAGTACTGATCTTCCATGACTTCAAAACAAATTTTTAGCCTCCCCCCTGGTCCCCTCCGTAACCGACCTTAACCACCTCGTTTTCATTGACAATATGACAGAAAATCAGGACAAAAGTTAGCATACCTGTAAATGTTTCTCAAGTTTTTCCAGCCTTAAGAGGGGGAGGGGGAGACAAGTTTAGACCCTTCACCGGTTACCCTTCTGCAATGAATCATACATAACGTACTGAATTAATCACTTGTGAACAACTTACTCATTTGTAAAACTGATTTTTTTTTCAAAACATTTGGTTATTGATTGAATCATTCATTCATGAGCGACATATTCATCAACGGAATCGTTCGTTTAGGACACAATATATATTCACCAACTGAACCGGTCGTTGCCGCATTGGTGAACGATTAGGTAATTTTTTGAAAGAGTCGTTCGCGAACGATAAATTTGTCAGGGACCAAGGCATACATATTGTTCCATAAGGCTCGAGCTTTAGCTCTAGCTGCGCAGTCAAGTGTAGTATTTTGCAGCAGGGATCTGAAATGGAACGGAAATCGCAAAGAGGACCGGAACAGGAGCTGGAACGGTAAGTGTGCGACTGGAACGAAAACGGGGACGATTGATAAAAAAAAATTATACTCAGAACGCGACTGGAATGGTCGACAAAGGAACCTACCATTCCAGAGAAACATTGAAATTTTGAATAAAACGGGTAATGGAATGGTAAGTAAACCAATAACCGGAACGTTAAATGGAACAATAACCCTAAAATTTGCCGGAATGGTAACCGAAATAATGACCGGAACGATAACTGGGAACTGTATAAGAATCAAAATCATGAACGGAACGGGAACGATAAACAAATTTTCCTGATCCTGATCCCTGTTTGGCAGGGCTCTAGGTTTCAATCAAGAATCCTATCATAACTCATAAGATTAGGCTTTAGTAGGCTTGCAAGTTCTAAAAAATCGACAATTGTTCAATAAAATTCAAACGTTCAAAGAAAGGTAAACTTTGTCTTTGAAGCTAAACTCGTTCGGAAATTCCCGCTCCGGTTCAAGCGCATGCTCTGTTCACTTTCAATATTGTGCTCAGGTCCCGAAGTCAGCTTCTGTCATTCACAAGAAAGACTCCAAGTCTTTGGAGAGTCCCAATTTGTTGTTGTTGTTGTTTTTTTTTTTTATCATCAGCAATAAATTACAGCACATTTTTTGGTGTAGAAAATATTGAAAGTAAGAACAAAAGCAAGAACAACGAAGTTGAGAGATTGAAGAACAAAACAAGAACGAGAACAATGAAAGAAATTTTACCGTTTTGAAGAACAAGAAAAACCTTGAAAATTCATTTGAAAGAACAAATAGGTAATAAGAACGAGAACAACTATTTTTCGTTCTTTATTCCATTCTTTTGAATTTCAGCACATAATTCTTCGATTTGTTGCAATTTAAGCGCATTTTAGTGATTTTTCCGAGGTCTTACTCTCATTTTCATCTACTTTTTCATTGATTTGACGACTTGCATTCCAAAATTTTGGAGGTTGGGTTGATGAGCGAAAACCAACAAGAAAGAGAACGGAAAATCAAACAAAACTAAATAAGGAACAAGAACAGAAAATGAGAATAAAATTTACAAATCCTAAATAAAAACAAAATTAACATGAACAAAAATTGTGATTTGTGAGAACAAGAACAAAAACGAGAACTAAAATTCACTCGTTCTTCCATCGCTGATCCGTACAGTATTGCTTATGAAACTGACAGACAGAACATTGAAAAAAGACAAATGGTCACATTTGAAACCGTTTCTTCAAAAAACAACCATAGTCCAGAATTTCAACATTTTTTTTATTTCAATTTTTTCTAGTCAATTTTACGAGGAAAAAGAAAACGTTTGCTGATCTTTAGAATTTTGTCAGGTAATGAATACGACACAAAAGAAACATGTTAAACAAATTAAATTTCAAGTTTGAACGTTTTTTTTTTTGTGACTGTCACGATCGCTATTGCTAAATCTGACTGTGAATTGAACTAAACGAGATCAGAGTTATGAACGTGAACTGAATTGAACAAACAAAATTTTCAGTGCGAACGTGAACGTAATTATTTTATTTTATTTTCAGAATGAACTGAACGTGAACGCTATCGCGAACGATTCGACCCTGCTCATGATCAGTGCTGCAAGAACGCTTCTTCTTCCATTCTTAAAGAACGCGTTCTCGTTCCGAAGAGTTTCAACTTCGTTCTTTTCAAGAGCGTTCATTAACCTTCACCTTGTTCTAGGAGCGTTCCTGTTCGTTCTCTGTTCTTTGTTCTTTCCCTAACGTTCCCGTTCCTATTCCTGTTCCCACTCTTTTTTTTTGTGTGTGTAAATACTTTTAAAATGTAATTGATCTTCAAAATATTACAGAATAATTAAAAATGATGACTTTCCGCAATCACCATTAATGAATCATTCCATTTGTATGATTGCATGAAATAATATCTAAATAATTATGATATTGATATTCGCACTTCGCAGTCGGTAACATATAAAAACAGCCACGTAAATGCACGGTGATAACGAAGATTTTATCATTATTACATTTATACTTTGAAAAGATATGAAGGTTTGAAGGCAAAATTAACTAAAGAACGAAGAACGTAAGAAAATGTATGCGTTCTCGTTTCTGTTCTTGTTCTTACAAAACATTCACCTTTGTTCTTTCCTCGTTCTTCAAGAATCTCAAATCGTCCATTTCCATTCTCGAGAACGTTAGCGTTCCCATGAAAAATTCGTTTGAACGCCTTCTTCATACTCGTACCGTTTTTGCAACCCTGCTCATGATCAAGAACGATCGTCAAAAACTGATTCATTCGTTTCGAAAAAATTTTATTTCTGAATTCTGGAAATAATTCCTTTCAAATTCTGAAGCTAAAACTATCACAATTCTAAAGGTTGAGCAGTTATCTCGTATCTGTGAAGGATTATTTCAATTCAAATGCCGAATGAATCGTTCGCGAATGATACGTTTGAAAAGTACTGTTTTTCCAACGAACGAAAATGATTTCTTCGAAGAACAATAACAGTAATTCCATCATTCACGAATGATACGTTCAAAAAGTGATTCAATCGTTGGAAAACAGTTTGTTCTAAAGATCAAAACTTAATTTTTTTCGTTCACAAATTTAGAAACAATTCCTTTGCACTGAGTCGATGTGTATGCGATAGTTCGCAAATGAATGATTCATTCAAAACAATATTTCCATTAAAATGACTGAACTTGAAATGAAAGTTGTACGAATTTCTCAAGCGTTTTAGGTACAAGAAAATGTCGTTAAATGCTTAGACAATTTTCAAGCGAGGAACAAAAGGAAATATCAAGATAAAACACTGTCGGAATTTACACAGCAAATTTTTTAAACGAGGAACGCTAAATTAATAAATAAAAAAATAATAATAGGAACAAAATTAATTATTAAAAAAAATACTCGTATATGTAAAAAGCACATGCTTAATAAAATGGAAAAAAATTAATTAAATTGTACAAAAAAATAAGGAAAGAAATAGAAATGAATAAATTCAAATCAAATGAAAAATGCATCAAATTAATGAATCTTTTAATTACGTTATTTACGCCATAAGAACCAACAAATTTCAAAGGCAACCAACATTGCGTTTGCATTAGTAAAAATTTCAGAAAAAAAAAAAAGATTCTAAGCTAATGAAAATTTTTATTTCAACCTCGTAAGTAGAATTAATTAGGTACCTAAATAAAGTACTAATTTATAATATACACTTTACAATGTCATCTTTATGTACGTAGCTAAGATGTACTGGGGGAAAAAAAAAGAGAAACAAAAAGAATCCATTCATTTCAGCGATACACTACTCTTTACTCATCCGGTTGTTGTTGTTGTTGACGGAAACATGATTTCCAGCAACTGAAATTCGCCAATCTGATTTTACCAAAACATTGGTCAACAACAAATTTATCGAAAAATTTATTCACAGAGCCGCAGCCGCACAGAAATACAATTCCACCGATACTTGTCAACTTTATAATAAAATATACTTACGCACATTCGAGTCTTTCTGAGCGGCCCTGGCATTTGTGAAATGTATTCAAAAAACTACCAAAGGTTATGATAATAATCATATAGGGAGAGAATAGGTATAAAAACCTACGTATAAATAAAATGTAATCAATCTATATATGCCATGCGATAGAGATAACGTATAATTGTATGTATAGCGATAATAGTAAATAAAATATAATATATTAGGAAAAAAAAATATAATAACATGCAAATTTGTATATGTATTTTTAGCCCAATAAGGTCATTTCATATCGAACATAATTTATTTTATTCTTTAATTTTTTAAAATTGGAATAGGATATAACTTTTATGATAACGTTTTAATGGGTTGAATTTTCAAGTTTAAATAATATTATCGCAACCGATTGAATTATTCATTTTGCTACTACGAATAAAATAATAAAAATATCGAAGTTGAAAGCGAATAGTAGATAACCAAGCATATTGTGGATTATACAAAAAAAAAAAAAAAGTAATAATAATAAATAAAATAAGAATATTGTACTTTTGTACATATTGTTACACAAATTACATACATACAAGATATACGTAGATGTACGTACGTAAAACGTAAATATGGAAATATATAAAAATTACCTGAGTTCCGGTGATTGTCCTAGGGTAGGAAAAGGGCCATCTTCGTCTGGAGTTTGAGCCAACATATTAAGTACAAATAAGGTCTCGTGAGCTATATCGGTCAAATAATGTAGATGCTCTTGAGCTCTATCGATTCGAAAAAATCTTTCAGCTGTGCACGCTACGAAGCAAAAATTTAAGTTTTGTAAAATTTCCAAATCCACGAGAATATAATTTTTACGCGCACGACTTACAATCGACGAAACACCAATCTGACGATAATTTCGTCGCGGCATCAGCTTCCGAATTTTTCTCTTCTTGCAGCATTTTGTTCACTATTGATCGTACCTCTTGCAGATCGGTAGCAGCCGTCGCTTTAATATCACCTAAATAAATGGCCGTCTCTCTGAGACGATTCTTATCATAATGATGCTGCTCGTAATCGGTCATACTGATCTTATAAATTGGTAAGCGTAATTGCTCCGGCGCTTGTCTGCAGAATTAATACGATTTTAGGATGGTATAAGCTACCAGCATCTAGCTCGAGAGTCAGATGAGACGATAAGATGGGCTAAATAACGATGTTCGGAAATACTTACTCGATGTATACTTTACTTCCTTTACATTTGGCGAGCATTTGAGCTTGATTAAGGAAACTAAGCGTAATAATTGAAGGATTAAGTCTACATGCTTCACCGTCTACTTGCATCGGTATCGTTTTACTCGTCACTATTCGCGCAGTCTTACATTGGCATAGACAGGTACCGTGGCCGCCGGCTTGTAGAAGGGGCTGTGAAATGAGAACGTGGACGTGTATCAGTGAATATTGTATAATTGAAATTTTTGTGATCTTTTACCAGTTCCTAGCCAAGTGCGAAGGTGGTTAATTTGGCGAAAGATTCAGGTTCGTTGCTTACAAAGAGTTATTAGTATCGCTGGATTCGTGTTCCAAATAAAGTAACAGCCTCACAAGAGGATAGGGAAGGGACGGTATTACTCAAATTCACTATAATCAAGCTTTCTAGAAGGTTTTACTGGAGATTTAGCATAGCTGTATGAATTTAGTAGAGGTCCTAGACGTGTCTTTCGAAGGTTCTGACTTTTCAGGTCCATTGCATCAGTTTACAGACTTGAAAAATTGTATTTTTTAGTCGGTTTTCGTGGTTTTTCAAATGTTTTTCATTTAACTGATCTTAAATTGAGCCAGAGAATTGAAATTTGGTACACAGATTCAGAACAAGGATTTTACCTAGATGGGCCTTACAGAGGATTTAGCTCTTTCGGCCTCAAATCTACCTCCGCCTCTATTTTGCAGTATCAACGAATACTAATGATAACTTACAAATAATTCTTATTCTAAAATAATACAAAAGCCTATATCATTGTACACTTACTAATTGGTATGTGGTAAGACCGACTACTTCTATTAATCCATCATCTGTAGCCTGTTCGTTATAAGCTCTATTCCATGGATGAGTACCACCACCGTAACTATTTTTAAAAAAGTACACAATTTAAATTGCATTAGATACACACGTACGAGTGAAATTAATGGACGAAGATCAAAATAAATTAAATCGAAATCACTGTAAAATTAAATTGTAAACGTTAAGGTACATTTAACGATCATGATTATGTATTACTCGAGTTATTTGTCGGGCTCAAAATATTGATAGAGCAACTTGCAGCCATGCAGCGTATAATTCATGGCATCGGTATTAACATACGTATAAAATGTCGCATACACACCCAGTGCGGTAGATACTTAAAATAAACTTAGTAGCTGTAGCTACATTTGTTCACCACTACCACCGCCATACACGTACAGAGGGGTTTTTGATACGTTTTAAAACAGCAATACGAGTACAGGCTGCCTATATCAAGCTAGGAGAATCTACTGCCAACGTAATTCCAAAATAAACGCCTACGACGAGATAATTATGCAACTGGTATATACCCCAGAGTATGAAAATTAGCATACTTGTTTCCAGACGGATGCTTAAAAATATATTTCACGTATTTGTACCCCTTATGGACACGAATTATACAAAACAACGCGCATTAACGCGCAATAAATTGCATATACGAGACTAGCGAGGATTTTCAGAGTTCAACAAGTGTTCGGTAGGTGGTAGCGTAAAACCATACCCTGACCTGTCTCGGTAGCTGGTAACATTACGCGCTATTTTAGCTACCTATTATTTCGAGCTATTTTTAGGTCTACCCACGAATCATCGCGAGGCGAACATGTTTAGTAAAAAGAGAAGGTATTTTTACAATAAGAGGATAATTGGCTAATGTACCGGGTGGTCCGCATTAACCTCGCTATTCTTAAACCAGTGATAGGTCAACTTATGAGACTTACGTGTATAATGGATAGCATACCAGAAACACTAAAAGGGGCTGAGATATGCCATTTTCAAAATTTAATTTTCACTCAAAACTGCTTTCAACATGTCACATTTTTTTCTCCGTTGTTAAAAAGAAACATATTTACTCTCTTCTCCGCTTCATTCTGATATTTGATTTTACTATTTTCTAGCACAATAAAAGATGAACAATCATCTACCTTCACGAGTTTTTGAACAAAAATTTCAAATCAGAAAATCACCTCCAGCCCCAAGACATATCCATTTTTAATTTTTTTTCAATTTTTTTGTTTCAATTTTTTCAACTTTTTATTTTTCATTTTTTCAAATTTTTCATTGTTTTATACATTTTTTTGTTTTTAAAAGAATTTTTCAATTTTTAATTTTTAAAATTTTTTTATTATATTTACTTCAACTTTTTATAATTTTTCCAGCGTTTTATAATTTTTTTTTGTCCTAAAAAAATTTTTAATGTTTATTTTTCTCTATTTCTTAATTAAAAAAAATTTCAATGTTTTAAGTTTTTGATCAAAAACTAAAAATCCGAAACATTATATCAAAAAGTCACGTTTTCAGAAAATTACCTCCACCCCTAAGTAATTTCCATGTCAAAACCTCAAATCAAAAATCAAAAAATGTTACATCAAAACCGTCACGTTTTCACAAAATTACCCTCATTCCTAACACACATTTTATGTCGAAAAAAATTGACAACATTACTCGAAAAAAATAGCCACTATACCCTTTATTTTAATATAAAGTGCAAAATTTATTCATAATCATCTTTTATCACGAGTTTTTGATCAAAAACTTTTAATGAGAAATGTTTACTCTTCTCTTCACTCCATTTTGATATTTTAGCAAAATAAAAAATATAAAATCTTAATTTTTCCTCTTTTTTGATTTTTTTGTTTTGTAATTTTCATGTCAACGTTTCAACAAAAAGTGCAAAAGTTATAAATTTTAAAAAATTTTCAAAATAACAATTCAACATAATGGACAAAAATCATTTATTATCATTTTTCATCGCGAGTTTTTTGATCAAAAACTACAAAAATCAAAAACGCCACGTTTTCAAAAACTGATCCCCCACCCTAAGACATAACCATGCAAAAATGTAAAATGTAAAATGATAAAAATTTTTAGTTCACAATTCGCTCAGGCACTACTTTTCCTCCTCTTGTTCTCATTTCTTAAACACTGTCAGCGGCGTAAAGGCGTCCCCCCCCCCATCCACACCAATTCATTTTAATACCACACATACTCGAGAGTATATTCAGTGTTTTAGAGAAAACAGCAAATTTTTATCATTATTGATTTTTTGCTATGAACTTTCAATTGAGTAAAAATGAAATTTTGAGATGGTATATATCGACCCCTTTGTTTTTCGGGTATGCCAACCATTATACATGAAAGTCTCATGAGTTGACCTATCATTGGTATAAGAGAAGGGAGGTTAATGCGAAACACACAGTATAAGAAATTCAATTTGATATCGAAGGTAAAAGTAACTAAACATTGGATTTATGAAAACCATCTTTCAAACCCGAATTTGAATATTAAAAAATCAACAAAGATCACTTTCAGATAAAATGATTTCGTATTTTCGAATAAGATAATGTTTCTCAAACACCGTCACACTGTCAAAATACCAAACAATGAAAAAATCCTCACCTCGGAATGTTTAAAAACACCACAGCATGAACCTTATGCTCTTTAAGCTTATTGGTTAAATCTTTTCCATCACATTCTAGGGTAACAACTTCGGCTAAATTTTTCCACTTTCTTTTCAGCAAATCTTTACCGCCCATTTGACCATAGAACATTTTATTTTTCAGTCTTGAATTGAATTTTTGCGGATTCGCTTCTGCAATAGGACGATATACGAATGAATTAAATTTAATAAATAATCTGATTGGTGGTCACAGTTTTCAGAGTAGCTTGACCAATGGTACTAACCTCTAGCTTCGTGGAATTCTAAAGCAATGTGAGCATCGACTCCAAACGAGAAATAATTATTGACCACATTCAACGGTAGATTATCTTTGCCATCTTCGCTGGCTTGAGAATCAGTATTCTTTTCTACTTTCAATTCCCATCGATCCAATTTGGTAATCTCGCTGTCGGCAATATTACTCAAAATTTTCGATATCGGTTCGTCTGTGTAACCCTAAATTTTTTAAAAAACATGAAAAAAAAAATCAGCCGTCGTCGATTATAATTTCATCGACAAGTTACGCGTGAATATAGGCGAAATTACGAACGCTCGTTGCGTATAAAGTTATACAGCAGCTATTACTATTAAAATGAAAATATTCTACGATAACATTTCGAAACGGATATCGTAATTGCAATTAAATTATCGTGCGACAGCTGAGTCACAAAGGTTGAAATTTTAATGGAGGCTCGACGCTTTTAAAATTACATTCCGCGAGTAGTATACGGCTACCAAAAGAAAACAAGCTTAATAATGTGGCTCGACTTTCGGGCACACCCATAAATTTGCATGCGTATTATCGAAAGATTAATGAAAATAATTCTTCGTCGACTTAATCATAAGTGCTTTTTGCTTTCAAATATATCATTAAAAGGACGGAGAAAAAAAAACACCACTCGCATCGCGTTCGAATATATAATATATATACCGGCTGATTCGTAAGAAGTCATGAATATTTTACCTGACAGTTCGGCAACCTAAGCTACGTAAATGTAAATAGGTTTGACTAAATTTTAATTTGAAGGGATAAACTAAGGTACGTGTATGTTTCAGAGTGCCTTTCATATTGTCAAAGAATATCACACGATTATGAACTAACAACCTTGTGACGGAGTGGGTAAAGGGGGTATGAAAAAATTGGTTTAGAGATTCTAGACATCCATTAAAATTATTTGTGGGTATGACGGATTTTATTTATTCATTTACATACTTTTTTATCCTTCACAAAACTAAAATTATCTACTCGGCTAGATACTGAATGAAATGACTAAAATTCAGTGCTTCAACTTGAATGACAGTGGACGAGAGACATATGAGTGGGGATGATCTGAAGTCAAAATTCAGTTATGCTCGAATAGGGTGGAACGGGAGCTAAGACGCTAAAATCGCAAAAATTGTTATTTTCGAAGCCAAACAATTGGAAATCAAAAGAAGTACATGTCCATAATTCAACCTGCTATGCTAATTAAGAGGGACGATGTGAGGCTGATTACAGCATAGTTTCCAGCACTCGGTATTCAACATTTGATATTAAGTCAATTTATCTAGTTTATAAAATCGCTGAAAATGGCCAAAAATCCAAATTAAAAAAGATTAAGGTACTTTTCTCTTTTGGGGAAAAATTCTAGATCATGGATATGTAAAATATCCAACTCAATATTTCAACATAAAATGTAACAATCATTCATAATGATTTTTCATTGAGTTTTTGATCAAAAACTTCAAAATCAAAAATCAAAAACTTTATTTTTAATTTTTTAATTTCTTTAAAATTTTATTTGTGTTACTTTTCAGTTTTCTGCTTCTTTTTAAAATTTTTATAAATATATTTTTAAAATTTTCCATTTATTAATTTTTTTATATTTTAATTTTTCAATTTTTTTAAATTGAACATTCATGTCAACATTTTAACGTAAAGTGCCGAAGCCATATACTTTTTATTTTTTAATTCTTAAGTTTACATTTTTTTCAACTTTTTAAGTTGCTTTATTTTTCACTCATTTCTCAATTTTTGTAATTTGACATCCAAGTCAACATTTTAACATTAAGTGCAAATTTTTTTCATCTTTACATTCTTTTAATTTTCTATTTTTTTATTTTTTTTCATAATCATCCTTCATCACGATGTAACATCAGAAAAGGCACATCAAAAATGTCATATCAAAAACGTTACTCTTTCAAAAATGACTAAGACATATCCCGGTCAAAAATGATGCCAAAATATGTAGATAAAAATTAAATGTTTAAAAATTTGAAAAAAATTGGTAAAAAGTGTAAAAAATTAAACAAACAATCATAAAAAAGTGTGGAGAAGTGGGAAATAATTGACCATCAAACATGAAAAAGCATCGAAAATTGGACAATATTTTGAAAAATATGAGTAAAAAGTGCAGAAAATTGATCAAATACCACGAAAACATAAAAATGGTTGAAAATTACCCTAAATAATTTTGAAAAAATCACGAAAAAATGTGGAAAAATAGATGAAAATTGACTTATTATTTATAAGAAATTTAGTGAAATTTGGATAAAAATGAATAAAGTGTAGAAAATTGATGAAAAATAATGAAAAAATGTTGAAAATCGGCAAAAAGTTGTCCTGTAATATAAGAGAAGTTCTCGAAAGCTGGGACAAAATTTGATAAATATTGCTTAAAAAATGCATAAAATTGATCAAAAATCACGAAAAAAATTTAAAAATTGGGGAAAAATTGACCTCAATTATGAAAAAATAATTTTTTAAATCATTGAAAATTTTTCAATAATTGAATAAAAATGTACAAAAAGTGTCAAAAATTGAACAAAAAATTAGAAAAAAATGGTACAAAATGGATAAAACTGTCGTATAATGAGAAAAAAATTATCATAAAATAAAAAAAAATTTGAACAAAAATGGTTAAAAGGGCGAAGAAAATAATAAAATTTCATTTCTGAAAAAACTGTTTCCTATATTACATTCCAACGGTAAATTTCTCTTTTTCAACTCAAAACTTACATTTTTAAACGAAATAGATTATCTAAAATTCCACTTTTTAAAATTCCTTGGGAAATTAGATGGAAAATCATTCATTGCAATTTACAACACTGATGAAAGCGTTTTGCAAAAACGTGACGATTTACGCAGAACAGCCCCCAGCCCTAAGACATACCAATGTCAAAAAAAAAAATTCACAAAAACCTATTTCAATTCTAATGTTAGGAAAAAACGAGCACGATATACTCTGAACTTTTGCTAAAAATGCTTTTCATATCTATCAGCACATTTAGCAGAATAGAGCATTTCGGCCCCTTCAAAGCAAAACTCTACAGACATTCGTGCATTTTGGTTCGCCACATTGCCAAGTTAACATATACTCATTGCTTTACAAAACAACCGGTACCTATGGTTAATTAATTTTTCAAAAATAAATTTCTACTTACGCCACCCCATCCTAAAGCTCTAGCTAAATCATTACCGGTGCCCAGTGGTAAGACACCGATCGGAGGTGGAGGTATAAACTGAATTTTATCCAATACCGATAGAATCCATCCAACTGTACCATCTCCGCCGCAAGCTAAAATTCTTAAATTTGGTACTTTTCGAAACAATTCCAACCTGTAAAAAGTAAAAAATATGAAAATGAAAAAAAAAAAAAAAAAATACAATCGTAGTATTCGACAGAAACATTCGTTATCCCCTGGAGGCATCCAAGAACCAACTACGAATACCATTCGGTTATCTCCTTACCCAAGATTCGGGCCACCGTTATTCAGATCAAAAACTTGTCTCGGATTCAGCAACCACTGAAATTTTTGCAACAACTTGGCTCCCTGGTTACCTCCGGATTTAGGATTTATAAAAACTATCACAGGTGTTACGTTGGCTGTGGGAATTGGTTTTATGACGAAAGCTCTTTGATATTCTTTCTCACTCTGTAACGAAAGAAACAAAACAAAAAAAATATATAATAATAATAATAATAATAAAAATAATAAAAGAGAGAGAGAGCACGAATCAGCTCGTGGATGATGCGGTCGCCGACGGCCATGCTAACAATGAAAAGTAATTTTTAATTTAAAAGAAATGACTTTTTCAAGAACTTTTCGTATTTTTTTCTTTCTTTCTTTATCCTCTCAACGAGTTTTATTTTTACTCTTTTCAATGTTACTCGATAGTACAGACGAGTTTTTAATGCTATTCCAAAACAACTATTATTTTATATTTTTTTTTCGACCCAAAAACAAAACCGAAAAGAAACAAAAATAATGCGCAAAATTCGCACCCCCTCTCTCACTCTCTATCAGTATTATCGAGGTGAAAACCTATTTAGGCAGAATTCTTATATAATTCTCGAATCGGGCACATTTGTAAATTAAAATTTCTCCTTTTATGAATATAAGGCACCAACACCGCAACGCAACGCTACATAACTCCAACCTGAATATTGCTGAATTTGCGTAACAAGATGAAATTTAATTTTCTGTGTGAAGTTTTCGGCAATCTTTACAACAAAACTTTGTACTTAAATATTCTATGTTCTTAATACACAGCAGACTACATTAAAATTAAAAAGGTGTCCAAATCAGTTTCTTTTACCAACTAAAAAGGTACCTTTCTGTAGGTTAATTCCGTCTTCGTAAACTGTACAACGTGTCACAGTAAAAAGAGGAATGTAGGTAAAGGTACACGTACCTGTCTACCTGTACCTATGCATATTACATACGTACAATATCGTTGTTTACAGACTATGCATGAGCCAAGTCTTCAACGTACGAGTATGTATGTAGATGTGCCAGCATACAATAAAATGTAGATACAAAAATACGTAGTATTTTAAAGTATTCTCAGATTCGCAACACAGCGCACGTTCATTGCTCGAAAAATATTCTCCAGAGAAAGTTGAATTTTCGTCACTTGATTAAATATTACGTGGGTACAATTTTTTTTTTGCTTTTGTCTGCCAGCGTAGTATAGCTTTAGGTAGGTAACTTTACAGGCATGATGCTTATTCGTGTTTCTTATACTAGTTTTCGTCGAGTTCTTGCATCGCACATTCGGGATTTTCCCTTGACACATGTTATTAGTCTAATTTACTGATATCCGAGTTCCTTCGAGAATTTTCGACCAAATATGAAGGAAAGAGTAGGTACGAAAAGAGCGAAAATTGTGTAAATGATTTTTGTAAGTGTTTCGAAGATAGTTTTAAAAAATTTACGAGACAGAAATTTAGTTTGTGATGTTAGATACGTCACGTTGTGTTGCCTTTAAAAGTGAAGAATGATGTTAAATAAATGTATTTTGCAAAATCAAATGCGAAATTGTATGAACGTTAGAACATGCTTCTATACAGGGTGTTTCGCTTCAATAGTACTTCCTTCATACCACAAGTACAGCAACTCAAGTTAGATGTGTGTGTATGGTTTTGCCTGTTCTAATCGTTGCAGGGGCGAAGATACACGGATCTGAAATTTTCTTCCGCTGACAATCAGAGGTCATTCCAAAGATTGCCAACTTCTTACCCAAAAATGCTAGAGACGCCTGGTTTGCGCCAAAGTGTAGCACATGTCATGCAGTATGTCCAATAAAAAAAAAATTGAAAGTAAAGGTTGAGTGGTTTGTGAAATATCTTGAATAATATAAGAAAATTAAAGGAAATGAAGCTAAAAAAAAGCATCGCAGGAAGGGTTCAATCGGGCTAAAAAGTCAAAACTCCCAAAAGGCACATTTAGACTCCTTACTGACTGTACACACCTACTTTCAAGTTCCTAGCACAATTTAGAGGAAGTTGTGCGAGGAACAAACTCAAAAATAGGAAAAACCGACCAAAAAACCTCATATTAGGGGCTGTGAAGGAGTAAAGTGGGCTGAAAAGTTGAGACCAAAAGACACATCTAGGGTCCCTACTCAATGTACATACCTACTTTCAAGTTCCTAGCACAATTTGGAGGAAGTTGTGTGAGGAACAACCTCAAAAAAAAGGAAAAACCGACCGAAAAACCACATATTTAGGACTGTGAGAGGGTGTAAGGGAGCTGAAAAGTCGAGACGCTTAAAAGGTACGTATAAGGTCCCTATTAAATGTACATAAAAAATTTCAGCTTTCTAGTTCTACTTGGAGTAGAGTTATACGAGGAACAAACTCAAACTCTTCGCACGCAAAGAGTAAACGTCGAAAGAATGTAAGTTTTGATATTTTAAAAGTAAGTGATACAATTTTTTTTCTTATTTTCTTAATTTAATACTTGTCAAATGGTAATTTTCCTCAATATTTCAACTTAGAATCATGAAATCAACCAAGTTCAACGTCAGCTAATTTTTCTCTACATTTCGATTTGAAATCTCAAAATTAATTCGGGGTCAAGCTAAACTGTTGGCGGGTCAAAGGATAACATTTCAACTCAAAATCATAAAATCGATTTAAGGTCAAGGTCCACTGTGTTAATGAGTCAACTTCAAACATCTCTAATTTTTCTCAATATGTCAACTTAAAATCATACAATGAATCCTTCATAAAGTAAGTCCACTGATGTCACATCTTTAATTTTTCTCAACATTTCAACTTAAAATCATAAAATCAATCCTTCGTGAAATAAGTCCACAGATGACGTCACACTGATGACGGTCCACTAATGGCCAACTGTTGACGATTTTTCCAGAAAGTGCAATTAAATATCTTTTAATGTTAATAAGTCCGTTGATGTCATATCTCTAATTTTTTCTTAACATTTCAACTTAAAATCATAAAATCAATCCTTCATAGAATAAGTCCACTGTTGTGATATCTCCAATTTCTCTCAACATTTTTACTTCAAATCATAAAATCAATCTTTTATAAAATAATTCCACTAATGTCATTCGAGGTCATATAAATCAATACACTAATGTCAGTCCGTTGATAGTCCGCTAATGTCATCTAATGATGATGGTCAACTGTGGATGGCCAATTGTTGACGATTTTTCTAGAATGCTGCGCAATTAAATATCTTTCGATGTTAATATCTAACATGGCTAAAAATTGTCTCAACGGTCTTCTAGGACCCCAAAAACGGATTTTGTTGACATTCTCTTCACCCAACTGCTATTCGTCAATGGACTATAAAAGTCTGGTTTTTATTGACAATATGGCACAGATTAAAAAATTGGCAAAATTGTCAATTTTTTTTCTTATAAAGTCAGTCGACAAAATGTTGGTTGCACTCCTTCCCCTCCCCCGCGAAATGACTCAGATCCGCCACTGATCTCATAATCTGGTTCGTTCTTCAAATTACAGGTACTATTAGGATTAGATTTTTAAAGTGCTAACTGATTAAAACTTTTTGGTAACATTTTTTTGAGAAGGCTCCAATTTGAAAGAGCCCGCCGATGTTTTTTTCAAAATTTTGGTGGTGTAGTAGTAACTAACCAACAACCGTTGAAATTATCATAACGTATCTACAATTAAACATGACGTCATTTATTGTAGCTACATAAGTTGACGTCACACCGACACAACTCTAAGTACACCCTGTATGATGTATATGTACCCTGGTAGATAGGTAGGTAGGTAGGTAGGTAGATAGGTGGATATATGTATGGGTAGCATAGGTAGCACAGGTACACATACTATATATACTTACATGAATACATGTATATACATATATGTGTATTTAAAGCTCGAACCTTATCCATGTGTGTACAAAGTACATATCAATGCGGTTACATGACCCGACTCTCGAACCGACCGAACAAACGAACGAGCTGAAAAAAGAAGGCGTCGTCGTCGTCGACCACCACGTGTGCTGCGATCGAAATACTCCGCTCGATTAGATTACTCTTCTCTTGGCTCTCTCCATTTCGCTAATGGAATCGACGACGTGAAATGTAAAACCATTACCGACGAAATACACCTCACGTTAAATTATACTACCAGCCAACGTGTGCATAATCAATCCTAACACTACCATGTACCTGCTAACGTACGTACAATAGTCAATAGTACCTACGCTAGAATAGCACCCTTGCACCATCCACTTTGCCTAAAAATTCGTGCCAATGCCGGCAATTGACGTTTACGTTTTAAGTAGCTGCGAAATCGTAAAGATTTGTTATTTTTTTTCCACGCTTTTGACGTTTACATGTCAAATTTCTTCCACTAAATTATAAGGTTTTTAATTTTTTTTTTTTTGGTTTCTTTTCGATAACATACTCAATTTTTATTATACCACACGACACGTTCGTTCGTTCGTTCGATGGTTGTACGTTAACGAAGATTTTAAAAAAAGCTACGAGCTACGGCGATTTCCAACACGCAGGCGAAGGTTTTTCGAACAATAACGAGAAACGATAATGACTGGAAAGTTTGACCAAGTCCTAGGCAGCGCGGTGTGAGTATTATAACACGCACATCGAAAACTTATATAAAACAACCTACTTATAAGTAGGTAAGTACATCGAAACCGAAGCCTCAAACTTAATTACAAACTATATGAGGAAAATAGAAATAAGGTATACCTTCGCGCTCTGCCTATCCACTTACCCAACCTGTCAACACGTCGACCAGCGTAGCGTCGCCCAGCATAACTTATATACCTACCCGTAGTACCTATCTAATTTCGTGTTCGATTCACTTCATCGTTATCGTCATCGTCATCGTCGTATTGGGCTTACTTTTTAAATAGCTTTATAATACTATTCATCTGCTGCGTGCCACGTGTAGAAAACAAAACTAACGAAAAGTGACATTTTCATGACTTGAAATGGATAGTTGCAGCACAAGTCTACGATGCCGATCAGGCCGAAAAAGGTGCCATTCGTTTGTGCTGGCCCCCTTCCCAAAATATTGAGGATCACGAAGAGGAGTTCCACAGAGAGGGCGTTTGTGCTGTTCCTTTTCCCAACGCATTGTGCAAATGTTGACAGTTTAGTGTCATGTGACGCGTCATTTTCGTGTCAGTATACATTAGATCCTCCTTTTAACAATTTCAACCAATCAGAGTAATGATTGCTCCGCCTACTTTACTAGGCATTGTAATTACTATGCCAATTTTAAATCAGAAAAACGCCATCAATATCAATGGCACAAAAGTGACATACCTTTGGTAAATTTTTGAGTTTCAAGTGACACTTGAATGGCACATTACTGACAAACTTCTAACACATATTTGTTGGCATTATCATGGCACAAATATGTTATGTTTGGAATTTTTGTTGGAGCTTTATTGTAGTTCATTATATTCTATTGGCACAAATATTGCATAAAGTTGATGATCCAGCTGACACGTTTGCGACACATGAATGGCACTTTTCTGACGCACATTGTGCAGCACTATTGTAGTACGAATGTGTCATATGACTGATGTTTTTATTGGTTATTACAGTACAAATCTGACTTGATAATTGCGTGCTGTTAAAACGCTAAAACACCTTTTTAACACAATCATAGTATACTTTTGATTTCGTTTTGACAGTACACTATTGTCATTATAATGACATCTAACATGTTTCTGACAACGTTATGACATTATTTTGGCACACTTGTGGCATGCTCTTGACATTACTTCGACACATTTATGACACAACTCTATAATATTTTGATCTGACATATCAGAGTGAAGGCATGTCACAACTGAGTCAACGCAGTGCCAAAATGGCGTCAGAAATATGCCACAATTGTGTCAGAATAGTATCATAATGTTGTCAGAAGTGTGTCACAATCAAGTCACACGTGTGTCATAATCAAGTCAAAAGCACGTCAGATTTCATTCATATGACAACAGTGTACTGCCAAAACAGATTCAAAAACCTACCTCAAATTGTGTCAAAAATGCGCTAGATCAGCTTCAAAAACATGTCACAACAGTGTCAAATGAATTTAACACTGTGGTTAGAAGCATTTTATTATTATGTTCATAGTGCACCATCATTATTCTTATACAGTAGGAAGTCGATAATCCGAACTAATTGGGACCGAGGATGGTTCGGATTT
>FIZR01023519.1:0-29174 GCA_900060175.1 Ferrisia virgata | reverse complement strand
GGATTGACTTCATGATTTTAAGTTGAAATATTAAGGAAAATTGAAGAAAGTTGACTCGCTCACATTCTACAAAAGTCCATCAACAGTTGACCATCATCATTGGACAACATTGGCGAACCATCAACAACTGACTATCAAAATCTGGA
The DNA here is from genome assembly GCA_900060175.1 of Ferrisia virgata. Taxonomy (NCBI): domain Eukaryota; kingdom Metazoa; phylum Arthropoda; class Insecta; order Hemiptera; family Pseudococcidae; genus Ferrisia; species Ferrisia virgata. The sequence continues at coordinate 29,028 of FIZR01023519.1, read as the reverse complement.
CAATCGGAATCCAGATTGGTTAGATTTTGATGGCCTGCACTTTAATGGCCTCAACACTGATGGTCAACAGTTCTGGACTGTTAACATCTTGATATTGTCAACAGCTGGATTATGTTAACAAAAACGTTGAATGTTACGAAGGATTGATTTTATCAAGTTGAAACGTCGAAGAAAATTTGTTAATCTTGACGCTGGTTGATTTTATGATTTCAATTTAAAATGTTGCTGGATAGTGAAGGATGTTTAATGTTGACCCGTCAATAATTGACCTGGATCGTGGTTGATTTTATGATTTTAAGTTGAAATGTCGAGGAAGCGTGACAAAAATTATTTGTTGACCAACAGTGAATATAAAAGTTGAATTTATATCGACAACGTAAAAAGTATTAGAACTTACATTCTTTTTTTTATTTCTTTTATTTTATTTTTTTCCCGAACATTAAAATCATTTACTTTGCTCGATACTGACAAAAATCGCTCCAATTCAGCCAATCGGCTCAGTTTAGCAGTAGATTAGATATATATGAGTGTGGATGACCTTGGGTCAAAATTCAGTTTCGCTCCATTTTGGGTGAGGAGGTGGTGAAAGGCCAAAAACACAAAAATTGTTCTTTTTCAAGACAACCGATAGGAAATCTCAATTTGTATAACATATCCAAAAAACAACCTTCTAGGTAAATTAAGAGGGAAGATATCAGGAGTTTCCCCCTTTTTAACCTTGAAAAAGGGCTATTCCTCCCCTATCTCACCACCAAAATGAGCCAGGAACTTTAAATTTGGTATCTACATTCAATTGGAGCTCTAAATGTGCGTTTTGGGAGTTCTGACTTTTTAGCTCTACTACACGCCCTCACAGCCACAAAAATGTGATTTTTTGGTCAGGTTTTCTCATGTTTTGTACTTTTTACCCTTCTCCAAATAGAGCTAGGAAGCTGAAATGTGGAGTGTAAATTTAGTAGGTACCTTTGATATGCCTTTTGAGGGTCTCGACTTTTCAGCCCCATTGCACTTACTCACAATCCTAAATTTGTGGTTTTTTGGTAATAACTCCCCTCCAAATTGGGCTGGGAAATTAAAATTAGGTATGTATAGTGAATAAAGACTCTAGATGTGCCTTTTGGGGGTTTTGACTTTTTAGCCCCGTTTAACCATTTCTATCCTCAATTCTCATGATTGTGATGGGTCACGAAAATCAGGCTGAAAGCAATGATTTTTTTTTAATTTCAATATGTAGGACAAGTTATAACGTTCCAGGGTACTTCTCAACTTCCAGGCTGAGGGCGAAAGATAGTCTTGAATCGAACTAAAAATGCGCCAGATCTAAGCAGAAATTCAAATCGCATTGATCGAGGTTCTACGTCAATTTTAGGTGGTCTAGATGACGAAAAACTATATTTTTTTCGAGATTCACCTTACTTTGTAAACCCATAGATCCATCCTCATTTGAGCTAGGAGCATAAAATTTTGTATGGTGAGTTTTCAACTCAAAGTTAACCACCTCTGTCAGTTTGGTCAAAATCCGACGCATCTTTTTTTTAATTTCACCCTAATACAGAAATAGTACGTACTTACTGAAAAAAAAGTTAAACACTTACATGACCTTTGACGATTCGATTATTGACATTAATAGGTATAAGTATACTAAGCACTTTGTGCAAGTGGAGATGAGTATTTCTTCGTTATGTGATATTTTTCATGTACGTACCTGAAAAATAAAAATAAAATAGAAAGGTGAGAAATTTTCAACTAACAAAAAAGAAAAAGGCAAAAAGTGTAACATGATTTCTTCCTGAACAGTGGAAGAGGGTGCAAGTAGATTATGGAGTGAATACATGAAACCTCCAAAAGGCCTATCCAGGACCCTTATTAAGTCTACACACTAAATTTTAACCCTGTAGATGAAATGGGAGAGGGGAGATATGCATTGCATCCCACAACAAATATGTAAAACCGACTAAAAATACTGCATTCCGCATTTTCGGAGCTGTGAGGAGTACAAATGGGTCTGAAAAGTCAAAACCCCACAAACGTACCAAATTTTAACCTCTTAGCTCAATTTGGAGGGGAATTATGCGTGCTACAAACTTTAAAAATAAGAAAAACCGACCAAAAAATTACATTTTTGGGCGTACAATGGGGTTACAAAATTAAAACCTTCGAAAAACACCTCTAGGACTCTATAAAAAAACGACCAAAATAGGACATTTTCGGTCGGGGGGGTTGCAATGTCAATGTAGCTAAAAAGTCAAAATCTAAAAAAAACTATTTATGGTTTTAAATAAATGTACATTTTGAATTTCAACCCCCTCCCTCAACCTGTAAGGGTAATATAGATGAAGCAGTCCATTTTAAAGGTCAAAAAGGGGAAAATCCTCCATACCTCCCCTCCTAATAAATCTAAGAAGCTAATTTTTGGATACGTCCCACAATTTTGAATTTTCTATCGAATGGCTTAATAAACAATAATTTTTGCGATTTTTGCCCCTCAGCACCCACTTTCAAAAATTTAGTCATAACTGAATTTTGACCCAAGATCATCTATACTCAAAAATATGAAATCCGTCACCAAACTAAATCTAATGTCCAAATTTTATCGATTTCGGTCGGTATCGAGCTTGGCAAATAACTTTTATTAGGGGTGGGGGTGGGAATATTGAATAAATTTGGATAAATATCTAACATGGTCGAAAAAGATCTCAATGTACTTCTAGGACCTTCAAAATAGATCACCCCATGGAAATCCTGTTTAGGGTTTAATTCGATTTTTTTTTGTACTTTGTATTTGACTTATATACCTATCGAAATAAACATTTCACATCTACAAATCGATTACACGATCGAAGATTACATTCGCAGGTCTACTTCTTCTACACCCCTCGTTAATTTCATTTTTCTTCTATCCAATTTAAATAATTTGCTTGCATAACGTGTAAAACAAACCACGTAAATTGATTCTCAAATTACATTCTACATGCACAATGAATGCCTAAGTGAGTAATTCCAGTATTCTGAACTTATCGGTTCTTCATCTGCACCAGCGATACACGTTACAACGATTACCGTATTAACCCTGAGTCTGAAGTGTATACAGAAACAGATTGCAGAGCCCTGAGCGTAGAACAGAGCACAGATCACCGTTAAACGAATTTTAGTTTTTTATTTTACTCGAGGTACCTTACCTACCTACACCGGCTACATACGCTACAATCTAATCTGCGGCTGCATCTTCGCTTCGATGGCGATAATTTGCCTTCGTATATGTAGGTATAGGTATAGGTATAGAGGTACATATATACAATTGATACAAAATATAAATTCTATAAATAAGCCAGCTATCAAATCGATTAACGGTACGCACGCTTATGACTGTATTATCTAAAGGTTTGATCTACTATGTAAGCTATTATCTTTGCACAGTGTGCTGCTTCCTACTTCACAATAGCTTTAGGTTAGGTGGTTAATATAGGTAAAGTTCTCGTATGTGTATGGGGTCTTTGCCAACAAAATCACGATTGAAGGAAGAAGGAAAATATGTACGTATGCGATGGAAAACGAAAAATAGGCCTATGTGCGCAGTTTGTGATATTCGTTGGAGAGATTATTGTTGATCCAGGTACAACGCTATTGAATTCATGGTTATGAGAGGGAGAGCAATGTAAATACAACCACGATCCACAAAACCGCATAATTTTCTTTCTCTTTTTGCCTATGCATACGAATATGTGTACGTTCTACTCTTGAGGTCTGGTAAAGTACATTTACCAATGGTACTATATGAGATTGGTAGAGAGGATAGAGGTACTTTGTGAACGTGTGCCATAATTCTTTTCGCATCAAGGACCCAAAATGAGCAGGTAAAAGCCTCGGTGAACGTGATCGCATTCCATACGCATGTATGTACCGCCCTAATCAAATATCTTCGGGTGATATTTACACATATGTGAGTAAATTAACGTACGTATATGGCACCGAACGATGCTGCTAATAACGTTCAAGTCTCAAGTACTACTTTATAGGTAAGAGGTAAGGTACATGCTGGTTAGAAAAGGGAAAATTATAACGTTTATTAGATAAATGTATTTCGTATCAGATTAAAAGACATACATAGGTATCCCACCTAGTACCTCGACTACCTACCTATATGTGTTTGGATTTAGATGTCGTATAAATATAAGGTAAAGGTACTAAACTCGATCGCAGTTACAGAAAGTATTTGCATATTTGTAAATATTCTAAGGTCTTTTTAATTAAAATTACCTTCCCCTTTCGATTGGGTGGTGGCCTAGTCGAACATAAGGAAATGATAAATTATATATACTCGAACGTAAAAGACTACCTAGTCCATAAGTATGTTCTGGTATTTTTATTATTATTTCTCAAAATTACCTCGGCTTCGACTTGAGGGCAAGGTCGTGGCTCGTTGTACACATAACACTTACGTAGATTCGCTCGGAAAATATTTTCCTTCATTGAAAGATGTAATGCTATTGATATAGTTGTGTCCACACATCATACCCTTTATCTTTGTAACACAGAATCAGTATCTTAGCCAAAGAGAAGAGATCATGAGGTTGGAAAAATTGAAAATTGTTCATATCTGTTCAATATTTACGCATTTTTCTGCACAAAACTGTTAAAAATGACCTTTTTGATCTTCGTGATTTTTGATCAATGTTTTGCTGCACATTTTAACACTTTTTAATAAAATTTTTACAATTTTTTCGGCGATTTTCAACGACTTTTCTTATAATTTAGATTAATTTTAAACCATTTTTCAAGTTTTTTTTTGTGATTATTTTCAATTTTCTGAACTTTTTACTAGTTTTTGTCAAATTTTTACCCCATTACCGATAATTTTTAACGTTTTTTTTTATTATTATTTTAAGTCAATTTTTACCCATTTATCAGATTTTCAGTAAATTTTCTGCATTTTTTACCTCCATTTTTTGTCAAATTTTTTACCAATTTTTGGTGATTTTAGACGATTTTTTCATGTTTTAAGTCAATTCTCACTTGTTTTTAACGTTCTTCATAACAATTTTTTGCAATTTTTACCCATTTTTGTAACATTTTAACTCAATTTTCTTTGCTTTTCAACCACTTTTGTCATATTTGAAATCAACTTTCACCAATTTTTTCATGATTTTTGATAAAATTATTGCATTTTTTAGCCATTTTATTTTGCCGATTATTTACCATATTTTCAATAAATTTTTACGGGTTTTGAAAATTGCATATATATTTTTTTTCAGGTCAATTTTCACTCACTTCTAAACAATTTTTCGTGATTTTCGATCAATTTTGTATGTTTTTTACCCATTATTGTAAATTTTTTATCCTATTTCCGATTGTTAACCATTTTTTTCACATTTTAGGCCAATTTTCGCCCATTTTTCAACGTTTATGCATAATTTTTGATTAATTTTTTGCATTTTTACCAGATTTTTACACAATTTTTCGGTAATTTTTAATCACATTTTTCATACTTTAGGTCAATTTTCAACCATTTTTTAAGAGACTTTTGCTCAAATTTTACCAATTTTCAACGATTTTTAATGTTTTTTTTTTTCAAATTTGCGGTCAATTTTCACCAACTTTCCATTTGTTTAAGCTTTTTTGTAGATTTCCTGTATTTTTAAATCATTTTTTTTTTTTCAAAATTTGTGTTAATTTTTATTGGTGTGCTTTTGACACTAGTTTGGCACATTTCGGACACAACTGTGGCATATTTTTGACACTGCTGAAAACATGTCACAATTGCATCAGAAATGTGCCAAAGTAGTATCAAAATCACGCCATAAATATGTCAGAAAAGCGTCAGAATGGTGTCAGAAGCATGCGAGAACTGTGTCATAATGATTTCAGAATCATGTCAGAATTGTGTCAGAATGGTGTCATAATGTTGTCAGAAGTGTGCCACTCCTAAGTCACATTGGTGTCATAATCAAGTCAAAAGCATGTCAGATGTAGTTCGTATGGAAATAATGTACTGCCAAAACAGAGTCAAGTCCTCGCACTATTAAAAACATGTCACAATAGTATCAAATCGATTGCACACAATTATCAGAGGCATGCCACTATCATGTCACATAAGTGACGTAATCAAGTCAGAAGCATTTCATTATTGTGTCAATAGTGTACCATCGATGTTCCAATACCTCGTCAAGTAAATGTCGTATCATCGTCAGGACCAAAAAATGAAGTAGTTAACGTTCTTTAAGCCTTCTTATGATAACTGTCACAGCAGCTGAATTGGCAAAAAAGTCGATTTGTACCCATGAGGATCCAGGTTCAAATTCCATCATCGACAAAAGAAATTGAAAAATTTCGTAAGTCAATGTAAATAAAAAAATTATTACAATTAATACTTTATTATTAATAATAATTCAGTATAATGGAAAATGAAATATGTCAGAAACATGTCAGAAATGTATCAGAAACGTGTCATTTTTGCGACAAAAGGTCATATTTTTTCATCAGAAGTGTGCCATTATCATGTCAGAAATGTGCTATTATGGCGTCAGAAACATGTCACTGATGAGTCAAATACATGTCATTAATATGTCATAATGAAGTCATTTTGGAGTCATCCTGGTGCTACAATTGCACCATTTTAATGTCACTGTCATGAGTGGGGCTAAAGCGTTGCCAGAAGTGTACCTATCATTTTTGTTGTCAGAAGTCTCACGCCAGAACTGTGTCATGTGACACTACTTATCCTGACACCATTTGCACCTCAGGAAAAGTTAAAAAATTGCAACCAAAAAAAAACCATATTACGCATAAATTCTCAAAAAACAATCAAGAAGCAGATACATCAAAGAACTCTCAAACCTTCAAAGCTTCTTTAAACCGTTCCAGATACCGATATCTGACTGTACATCAGTAATCTACGTAGCTGCTCAAAACCCCATTACATACACATCTCACATACCGACCCCTTTAAACTCGTTTATACGAGTAAGTTGATACAATATTGATGATCTATATACACACAAACGGTACCAAAAAAAAAAAAAAAAAAAATACATATACGTAAATAAAATTATTATTTGAAAAAAAAAAACAAATAATCAGCGGGATACCTAAATCCATTCGATTCGAGAACATCATTAACGTCATCCCATCCGGACCATACGTACCGGTCTTCGGTTGTCGAGTCGCATTCCCCGAGTAAATACATATTTTCGACACCGACCGATGTAAGCTTCCAGGGCCCATAATGCCATACCATTAGTACCTACTACCCAGCATCTTTGAATCAGACAAGATGGGACTTATCAAATCTTATAGACGGCCTTCCCAAATACTCATTTCACGCTTGAAATATAAATAACACACGTAGGCAGAGACTTCTCTACAAGACAATAAAAGAAGAACGACGATTCGAAGATTTAGAATATTGACCAATCGAATCGAAGACGATAAATTCGCAAAACGAGTAAGCTAAGATGGCGTGTTTGTTAAGTATTTTCGATAACATCGATAAAATTATCGTCCGTGTACACCTCCCCCCCCCACCTCTCCCTCTGCTTCCATCTATCGAGCTTTATACGCAGGAAATAGGTATGAGGTACAACAGGTGGTAGGTCTACGTACTGCATTTTTTTATACAATAATAATATTCGATTGTATATTAATTATAATTGCGTACATTATGCTGTTGTTGTTGTTGTTGTTATTATTATTGTTGGCGCATTGGCTTCTAGATCTTGATAAAATACCAAACAACGTAGGAACGTATTATCTTTGTTGAGGTGGCTATGATACCGCGGCGATGCACTCAATCGTGTAAGTATATGAGTATTTATAGCGAAATGGAGATGAAGAAAAATTTGAAACAAGGTCTGCATGGCTAATAAAGGAAATTTAATTAAAGTATATATACGATACTCTGGCATAACGACGGCCGATACGAGCCAATGGACGTGGTAATTGTTCGTTCTAATAGATAAACATAAATACGTATGGTATAGGTAGGTCTACAGAGGATGGTCACTGGTCACTTGGGTAGCAGGTAGAGAGGTACCATCGAGAAGCGAAAATTTCGCGCCTATTTTACACGTGTACTATACTTGGATAATGAAGAAAAATATTTTAAAAAAAAATTCTTCTCGTCATTACACGTAGGTATTATAATCATCCGGAGGCGATAAATTCGTTCGGGACGATTGAAATTTTGTCACGTGGCCTTGGCCAGCCTCAATGCGCAGGTCACCAAACAGCACTGGCGATTGTATGAGTTGAATCCAGTTCGGTGTTCGTGGGCCACACTAACACTTTACCCATACAATCGATTCATTAGAAAAGAAACATTCGAAGGCATAGGCCAGGCCACGAAGCCTATCTGTATTTCGATTACGCGTCCAATACAAATGGTTAATATAGCCTTCTGGTACCTTGTACCAGTGACCTGATCTTTGCTCTAATTGACCACCGCACTGGCTACCGCGTCCAGCCACACTCTCGAACACGCGACTATAAGTACCCTGGACACGAGGCGAAGCTATTTACGAATTTTATGTGAAAAACAATTCGCACCAATTGAGGTTTCGCACATTCCATCTCGCACCTCTCGCAGGCTCCGAGTTAATCTACGCAGAAGATAAGATAGGTGTATGCGATACGGTCGTGGATTAGCCGAGTTATGTCATCGACGACGAGTGAACTTTACCGTCTCGTATCAAGGATTTAATACGAATTTCAAACCACCACGAGCATAGACCACCGACTGATAAATGATACCTACGTAGGTACCTATACATATATAAGACATGCGAAAAAATATGCGGTTAAAATGATACACAGATAGCCTACTGTATAAGTCTTACTCTCTTGTATTGCGGCTCTTTCAATTACACACGTTCGCTTTCGTTATTTCAAATTACACCTGAAAAATAAAGGAGAAAAAATTCGCCAATATATATCTATTTTTTTTTTTTTTCATCGACCCTACATACAGCCTTGGACCAACGAAAATTACATGCGAAGAATGTGGGCGAAATATGAGCTAAATTTTATACGGTTATTAAATCATCTCATATACAGTAGGTACATCGTTACCAATACATACGATAAAATACGAAAAAAATATACCTATTTATCGCATAAATTACCCAGAATAAATACGAGTATCAGCGGGCGTACCATTATGAAAATTCACCAGACACACAGCGGCGATAATTTGCTTATAGTTGGACGGATTTGCGATTTTGGCTATGCCATTATGCTAAAATAGAAATATACTGGCCTAATCAATTACGTTAAAAGACGATGCCGTGTTACCTTAGTTGGTCGGTGTCTGCATTTTTTAAACCTTGAAAAATTCTTCAAATTTTTTTTTTTTTTTAGCAACAGTGCACGAGAAAAATAAGTACACTATGCCATCTACTCGTATGATAAGATGAAAGAATCATACAGAAACAATGATTTGAAGTCGAAGTTTGAATTGATAATGAGTCCATAAAGTCATTGTAATGTATAAAAATGGAAGTTTCGAGATTTTTTTGACACCTAAGAAATCAAAACTATTTGGTATTTATTTTGTTACCAAGAGCTGACACAATAACACTGATATTTGGTGCTGAATTTTCAGCGTCAATATGATCAACGGTGTTAATTTTAGTATCCAAAAATTCATAATAGATGAAATCACCCGAGACAATAGAAAAATCAACTTTGACATCAGGTAATCGGTCAAGACATAAATTGAAGAGTCCAAGTCAAAAAAGTGACATTTGAATTTGACATTTGATACTATTGTGGCCTAAATTTTGTTGAATTAAAAATTTACAGAATGACACTTCTAATATGCTAATTGACTTTTTTGACAGGAAAAAGATTCAAAAATCATCGAGTTAGTAATTTTAAACTTGACATTTGGTGTTGATGTGATCAAAAACTCATAAAATGATACTTCAATATCAATGCTGACTTTTTTAGTATATGAAATATCCACGAAATGTGACTTTCATAACTCAATCTTCAAGAAGTGGAACATTCGTAATTTTAAATTTGACATTTGAAATCAAAATGATCAAAATGTAGATGTAAAATCAAATTTCAATATCCATATTGATATTTGTGACACAAAAAAGATGACCTAAAACTATGACCTCCTTAATTTTGCACTTCAAGTTTAGTGTTAAAGTAACCAAAATGTAGTTTTTGAAACAAAAATACACAAAATTATACTTTAATATCCATATTGACTTTTGTGATACAACAAATATTTAAAAAATGTGGCATTTATAATTTTAAACTTGGCATTTAGAGTTTCAAATATCCATAAAATGATACTTTAATATTGACTTTCGAAGGCGAAATCATCTAAATGTAAGGACTGAAACAAAAATTCGCAAAATGATACAATATCCGTACTGACTTTTTGACCCAAAAATATCCAAAAAGTGTGAAATTTATAATTTAAAACTTGACATTTAGAGTTTCGAAAATCCACAAAATGATACTTCAGTATTGAAACTGATATTTTTGACACAAAAATTAAGTCATCGCGTCTAGAATTTTAAACTTGACTTTCAATGTCAAAATCATCAAAATGTAAGCGTTGGAAACAAAAATTCACAAAATGATACGACAATATCTAAGATGACTTTTTTGACCTAAAAATATCCGCATTACCATTTGTGGCAAAAAATATATTCAAAAAGTGTGTCATTTATAATTTAAAACTTGACATTCAGGGTTTCAAAAATCCGCAAAATGATACTCCAATATTCAAACTGGTTTTTTGACACAAGAATTATTCAGAAGTCATCATATGTGAAATTTTGAACTGTTCAAACAAAAATTCACAAAATAATACTTCAATATCCGTAATTGACTTTTTTGACACAAATAATATTCAAGAAGTTGGATATTTGTAATTTTAAATTTGACATTTTGTGTCAAAATGGTCAAAGTGTAGATTTTCAATTTTTCCTTTTCACGGTGTAAAATGAAAAATTCCGCTTAAAATGCCAATTTTTAGCTCAAAAGATGCGAGAAAAGGAAAAAAATTCAAAAACAAAAATAACTATTCAAAAAATGTAAATTTTACACTTTTAAGATGTAAAAAAATTGTAGAAAAATTGAAAATTCCCTTGTACAGCTCAAAAAACATAAAAAATGCAGAAAAAATTCAAAAAAGTGCGAAACGATGATAAAAAAATTAATTACAATATCATTCTTTCATTTAAAAGCACAAAAATATTAGAAAAATCATAAAAAAAATGAATAAAATCATGAAAAAAATTATTCAAAAAATATCGTTTTACAAACTGAAAAAATGTAAAAAGGCCAATTTGATTCTTTGCGTTATGGCTATAAAATTAGTTTAAAACGTTATTTTATTGATCAAAAAACGTGAAAAACTGAAAAAAACATTCAAAAATCGTTGATTTTTTACATTCAAAATGCTATATTATAAAAATAAAATCACTTAAAACATTGGAAAACTGTTCAAAAAATGTATAGTTTATATTTTAAAGCTTTAAAAGAGGTAAACATCAATTATAATGTAATTTCACATTTTAAAAATACAAAAAAATCCACAAAAATATTTGAAATAGTTAAAAAACGTTCAGAAAGTCATTTAAAAACTCAAAAAAAAAGAAAAAACGAGAAAAATCTTCAAAAAATAGTTAATTTTTGGTAATCTATAAGTGTGAGAAATTACACAAACCATAATTTTACTACAAAATAAATGTTTTAAAAAATTATTAAAAAATTTTAAAAAATTGTAAATTTAATATTGTTTTTGAGCTATGAAAAATGAAAAATAAAAGAAAATTTTATTTTTAAATTCAAAAAAAAGTAAAAATTTAAAAAAAAGTTAGGGCTTAAAAGTAAAAAAAATAATTAAAAATCGTTTATTTTTCATATGATAATAAAATCGCTCAAAATGTTATTTTTCCGCAAAAAAAAAGTGATTTTACAAATTGAAAGAAATGCAATAAAATATGAAAAAAAAACTTCCAAAAACGAAATGTTTCACTTTCAACGTATAAAATTATGAAAAAATCGTTTAAAATGTCATTTTTAATTTAAAGAATGTAAAAAAAAAAGATGTTTAAACTGTGCATAAATTGCTGCTCAAAAAGCAAAAAAAGTAAAAAAAAAATGTTCAATAATCTTGGTTTAATTCTAAAAAAACATAAAGAATCGAAAAAAGAACCAAAAAAAACACAAAATACCATTTTTATACTAAATATTTAAAAAAAATTAACAAAAAATATTGAAAAATCACTAAATTTTCGCATTTTAGGGGTAAAATTAGTGGTAGACTGGTATGTGATTTCCACTTCATCTGCTGTGGCTCTTTCTGCGATCATACAACCACATCACGAACCCTTGGGCTCACTTATTTAACCATTCAGGTCTTCGGTTGGTTACCAGGGCGAGAGAGAGAGGGCAAAACATTTTTTTTTAATGAGAACGACGACGGCTCACTCTTGTTTTTCTTAATTAGACTGGAAATTTTGGACAAAATTCTCAACTTTTCGCGACTTTTTCTCTTTGTTTATGACCCTGACATCATTGAGACATTCGTGACACAGTGGACATGTCAACTCTGACGAAAAAAATTTACAGGCAAACATTTCTACATCAAAAAAATGGTCACTTGGACTGACTAATGTCAGATTATTTGATTTTATTTTTACTTAATATTCAAATACATGTTAAAACTTATTTGAAAACCAACCATTTCGACATCAAATTCATCAGCGAATAATTCAACCAGAAACTAACATGTACCAGAATATTCTCCATCAAAATATCTCCCTCCTATGAGATGAGTTAAAAGCGATGAAAAATGACAATGGCGTCTGACTGGGATCACGTTACACGTTGCATATTACTAGCATTCGTGAACCGAACGACGACTGGCGAACCATTAAAAAATCTGTCGTTCGCCGAAAAACCATGCGGTAAATTCCCATCGCTACTCGAGTACATTATTTTGTCGGTGTGGCGTGGCGCAGAGCGGCGCCATCGCTTACGCACGTCACGGAAATTACAATCAACTCAAGATTTTACCGATTAATCTGCATTTACAACGATTACGATTACGGTAGTTCAACTCCAGAGAGAGAGAGAGAAACAGAAACATAGAGACGACCACAATTAATTCTAAAAAAGAAAAAAACTTCTATTGTCGGCGACTTTGTATAATACAGATGAGAGAAGGCACCCCTCCCCCCTCCCGGCCCCCGATCCCTCATCATCATTTGAGAGTGCAACTTTTCGCTTGTCATACTAGGAAATCTCGAGCTCGACGACATTTATTAAAATTGCACCAGTCTGGTATCGTTGTTGAGCAGGTATAGTTTTCATTTCGCCCCCAGGTTTCCGTCTGTCATCAGCATTGGTAGATTTTCGCGAAAAAAAAAAACAGTATCAGACAAGGTATTAAAATTGAGTTTGGAAATTTTAATTTAAACATCAGCCGCATGATGGCGCAAATACTTAGATGCCCATTGCCTTACAACGTAGGTATATTTTTTTGGCTAAATTAACAGGTGGATATAAATAATGTGATTTATAACGCTATCGACTTTCCAACAGTTATCTTCTAGTTAGAATGTATTTATATTTAATTTAAAAAAATAATATTCCTCGGGCCGATTTCACCTTGCGTCCAGTCCGGTTCTAGAGGCGTTCTAGACTGAAACTCGTTCTCCCATAAACGAGTTATTATTAACAAATACTAAATTGTCGCTTTTTTTTTCGCGTCAGTCGGCTACTCTATCGCATACCTAGCAATCTACCCAAAAAAAAAAAATAAAAATAAATAAATAAAAAAGATCTTTAAATAGCACCGCGACACTAGCCGATGATTTTTTTTTCTTTTTATATTTTCGTAACAGTTCGGTCAGGCTGGCCAGCCAATCGTCTTGATGGTAGTTTAAAATCCAATGACATAATATCGGTCACGGTTTCCAACTATTTTGTTTTCCATAATTAACACATATTTATCGCTAGGCAGATACAGTAAAGTACAGATACATTCTGGGTGTTTGCTGAAAACCTGTGTCATAGGTTAAGAGTTATACGCGTCAGTTCAAACACCACCTGTGCCCGCACAAGTCGATCGAGCGAAACCGAGTATGAGCTATAATCGGTCAATTGTTTGGTTCTCTCTTTTTTTCCTCCATCATTTTATACTTACTATAAACCTATACGGTATATTTTGTAATTTTTTTTTCAAGCAGTTCTCTGATTCGCTATTGTCACCAGCTTGTCGTGTCGCGCGAGTCTCTTTTTCAAGAAGAAAAAAAAAATCCTCGATTACATAATCGGATTACAAAGCAGCGACGAGACTATGGCATGAAGGAGGCGCCGACATCGCCACCGTCTATGAAAATGATATTTATCGCTCTAATTGTTTCAGCGTGGTCGATAATCGAGTCGATTATTTGCTCAGTGATTAACATCATCATCACTGGCGCACAGATTCGGTTATTAAGCGAATTAATCGACAAGATTATTGGCGAATTATTCGCCAATCGGTTATGCATCGTTCGGTGCCTTATGACGCGACCTAGGTACCCAGTACTGTGCAATATTTAGCCTATGTGGAGGCAGTGGATGTTGATGAAATATAATTTGTGTAATTGACCGTTTTCGTGATATATTTATTCGAAATTTATTAATTTGTTTTTGAAAAACTTCCAACGGTTCCTCAATTTAAGCAGTGAAATTTCGGTCTTCCAAAAATTTTTTGAACAATGTTTTACGATTAATCGATGGCTGCCAATATCGAACACAAATGCAATCATTAACCAGGCACAATAATTCGTACGCCAAAAAATAATTATTTCAAGTTATGTCATATTTATTTCCACTGTAAAATGTAGGAATAAGAGCTCATCACTTAGCAATTACGTGAGTTCGAATTCAACCGCGAAGATCGATTTAAGTAGGGCAAATACGCGCAGGAAAAACTCAAAAAAATAACAAAATCCAAATCTAACCTAACCAAAAACTACGCCTTCGGGGTTGTAAAGCAGTACAACAGGGCTAAAAGGTCGAAACATCCGAAACACAGGTTTAGGGCAGCCAAAAATTAAATCTACATTCAAAATTTTAGCTCTCTCCAGCTCAATCAAATGAGTGGAGCGAGGAATGAGGGAGAGAGGGTGTAGGGTAATTAGGAGAAGAACTGAATTTTTACATGGTTAAAAAGAGGAAGTACAAAACTTCCACATCTTGTGATACAACTTTTAAGTCTCTATCGATTAATGTGAGGAGGTATAAGAAGGTTGAAAAGTCTAACCCCTCCCCCCCTCCGGTCAAAGGTTCTTAACGACTTTACATACTAAATTTGAACTTCTTTATTGAATGGTGGAGGGGTAGGAGGGAGAGGAGAAATATTAGCAGGACAAACTCGAAAAACCGCGAAACCACCCATAAAAAAGTTGTGAGTCGGTGAGGAGGTACAAGGAGGATAAAAAGTCGAGACCTTCAAAAGGCACATTTACAACCTCTACCACATGTACATGATAAATTTTAACCTTCTAGTTCAACTCAGAAAGAAGATATGGACGGGATAAACTTGAAAAATGGTAAAAACTATTTTTTTCAGGCCCATGAGGAGGTGCAAGGAGGTTGAAAAGTTGAATCCTCCAATAGAATGTATAGAATCTCCACTACACCTATAAGCCAAATTTCACTGTAAATCAAATTAAAAAAATATGGTATACGCAGCTAAACCTCTTGAAAATTACAAAAACTGAATCTAAACTAACCAAAAATTACGTTTTTTGGACCATGAGGAGATGAAATAGGGGCTGAAAATTCAAAACCTCCGAAAAACCCATTTATAGGACACTTACCATGTATTTACATGCTAAATTTCAACCTTCGGCTCACTTTTTTCAAGATAAGGATGTAAGAACCCCCCCCCCCTCTTTCCCCCTTTACCCGTTTATTTTGTAAATTTGGAATGGACTGAATTTTGACCGGAAATCATCTCCACTCAAATGTATCTAGTCTCCCAGTGATCTAAGCCCACTGGTTGAATTTTAGCGGTCTTGATCAGTATCGAGCCGAATAGGTGATTTAGTCAAGAGAGGGGAGCAGAGATGCGCAATAATGAAGTAAAAATAAATACCTAACATTCCAAAGGATGATTTTCATGATATTCTTGTACCCCAGAAAGGACTTTTTTGATGCCCCCCTTCGGTCACCGTATCAGTTTCAAGTTAATAAATAGTCTGTATTGTTATCAAAAATATGACAATATTTTACCACATTGTTTTCAAGGTATTCAAATACTAATGTGACGTTGACGTTCGAAAATTCCCAAAAAAATTTAACCCCCCCCCCCTCTTCCTCCAATTTTATGATTCCACCAGCAACATAACCGATGTGTTTTATTTATTACTGGTTCAAATCAGCGAAATGATTCAAACTGCGATTTTCAACCAGGCTGAAAATTTTTTTGGCACACAAGCACATACAGGGTGTCCTGAAAAATACAAAACGTATTTTTTTTTCTCAAAAAACCAAACAGATAGGGTGTATTCTGATTCGATATTTTTATAGTACATATTGAAGTGGTTTGTTTTGAATTTTTCAATTTCGAAACCGGTTCTTCGGTTCGCAACCAGTTACCAAAAGTTCTCGAAAAATTACAGCTACAAAAAAATTTCCTAAATAAAAATTGTAGAACTTCAAACACTGATGATTTTTTATTCGACAATTTTTTTTCTGTAGCGAGCACCGGAGAGAGGAGGAGTTAAACCTTCAGGAACCGTTGGGTCACCTGAATTTCCTCTCAGGGTATATCACCCTTATGCTACCAGATGGAAAAAAATTCTTCGTACAAAAAATGCATAATTTTTAATGCTCTATAACATCAAGTCCAAAATTTTTTTCACACCTCAATTTATTGAAATTTTGAAACATTCATTAATTTTGATTTACAGCCTCTTGCAACCAGTTTTTAACACGTTTAATAAAAAATACGATGCATGAAAAAAATTCCCAGTGAAAATAGTAGAACATTGAAAACGAGTGTTTTTTTGTTCGAAAATTGTTTTTCTATCTAGCGGCAGAAGGGTGATATTGCAGTGAGAAAGTCAATCAACCCTTTACTTCCTGAAGATATAACTCCTCTCCGGTGCGAGCTAGAGAAAAAGTTGTAAGAGAAAAATTAATCAGTATGCCACGTCGTATAACTTTTATTCGAAACTTTTTTTTGTATCTTCAATTTTTTGGGAATTTTTGTTAACTGGTTGCAAACTACTGAACCGGTTTCAAAATTGAAACATTCAAAAACACCAATTACATACGTACTATAAAAATATCAAATCAAAATATACCCTTTTCATAGGAGTTTTTCAAAGAAAACGTCATTTAAATTTTTCAGGACACCCTGTATGTACACTTGAAATTTTTTTCATCCCAATTGGAAACTTTTAACATAGAATTTCTTAAATCGAATGAAACAGGGAATAATAAACACGTTTAAACGAACCTATACCCTTTTCATAAGATTTTTTCAAAGGAAAAGGTCATTTAAATTTTTCAGGACACTCTGTATGTGCACTTGAAATTTTTTTTCATCCCAGTTGGAAGCGTTTTATCATAGAATTTCTTAAATCGAATGAAATAGGAATTATGAATAATAAACACGTTTAAACAAACCCAGAGTGACATTTTGAAAAAAAAAAAAAAAAAAATGGTGATTATTCAAAGTTGAGTGGAAAAAATTGAGGAATTTCAAGGGTTTCGATTTTCAATCAGATAATGATTTTCAATCCTAGTTACCCCACAACCTTACGTCTTAATGAGTAATACTAACATACAATCTCCCTTCACCCCGCTCTTTGATTGGACATGAACTCTAATGCAATTCAGATTAATGGTTGTTTTTTTTTTTTATTTGTAATATCTGGGAATGAATTTTAAGGAATTTTACTTACGAAATAATTACCATTCAACATGTTGACCATTGAACTCTTATCAACTGATAAAATGTTCGCTAAAAGACCATGGCTTTTGAATTTGAACGTATTAATTCTCCCACGCAGTTCACTTCAGCTTATGCTTGCCAATCATCATCCTACATTTATTTAAATTCCCACGAATTTTATCCAAATCCGTCAGCAGGTACTTAAGATTTAAAAAAAAATTGGCACAATTTTCGCAGCCATTGCAAGGGTTGCATTATCATACTGGTCTCGTATACGTGTATAGGTCATCTTAATTTATATAAGATGCAATTTACATGCATGTACTGGTACTGGTACATTTTGAACTCGTATTGCAACAACGCAAGCATAAATAAATATACACGGTACATATGTATAATATAATGTACAATTGTACGTATAAAATTTCACGAACATAACATCATCAATAACAACAACAACAACAACAACAACAAAAACAGAATATTCCGGATCTCATACAGTCATCATCAGAGTACCCATTCATAAATTCACCATACATAATGATGGCGAGGCGTTACATAACTCTACTCGAGAATGTACTGTACTTATTTCATATTATCCATTTTTTTTTTCCTCCTTCTTTTTAATTCTACTTTGGCTCAAATCCAAGCGCGAACGAGAGAATTTTCGTTATTTAAATTTCAAACAAGGACATTGCAAAATTATTAACGTCCAGTAAATGGATTGGTAGGTATAACCCATAGTACACTGTGTATATTTGTACGCGCAGCCCAGAGTCCATTATAGTAATAAATCGTTATCTTACAGAATCCTGTCGACTGGTCAATTATTAGCTACAATGTTATTATTATTGTCGGCTCTATTAAAACTTTCATTTCAAAGCTTGTCATTTTCAAGCATAGTATACCTACCTATCTATCTACCTATATGCGCTCGCCAAGAATTCGAAGGTAGAGATGTAAAAAAAATATACCTACGTATAATAGCAATAAAAACATACCATAACGTCATTATGTATATGTACAGTATGTACCTCTCTACCTAGTACCTATCGGTTTGTGTATCATTATTCCATATCAATTACCAGGCTGAATATGGTATAATATTTTATCGAAGCGCGCGCTAGGTTTTTTTTTTTTTTTTTGCCTTCTTATTCGATACCATATAGACCAAGTAGAGAGGTGTAACGACCGATCAGAATATCATTCGACTTTCACTATCATAACAACTGTAGCAGTACGAACATATCAAAGCTGTATAATATACACGTCCGAATGATATGCAAATGTCAGTCTCGGATAGATTGTACTTGGTACTTAAATTCGATCGGCGCGATTGAAAAATAATTTATAGAAAGCGATAATAGCAAAAAGAACGAAAGAATGTTCAAAAGCGAACGAAAGTATATAATATTATAAAGCGATCCTCATTAGCGAAAAAAAAAAAAAAAAGAATAAATCGTATCATCTAAGACTCGGACACAAATCACGTTCGAGTCTTCACAACATGATAGGTGATGGCTTATCGGCTGCTGATGGTAATATTGTTATAATGTAGGCGTCCTAAAGAAACGTATTGGTCAATATGATTGATGCTTGATGGTATATATTGTTTCATAGATCTATCGACCGAATGTTAAACGTTTAAAAAAAAAAGATATTACTCTACGTGCACTACTTTTTTTCCTATTACATCAGTCGTTGCTGGTTGGGTCATCGAACACTAGGCACTGAGACCTTTGAATGGACCTATATCTACTGTCATTTTTACACAGCTTACATGTACCTAAGCTCGTCCTGTACCTGCAAAGTCGATATGTATTATTGTTTGTAAGATCTTCATCGTATTTTATTAGTATTTTTATTTCGCTGTACGATATGGTGCGCCTATTGCGTAACGTTGATAGCCCCAGATACTTGACAGAGAGCTACCTGCTACGCGATGGTAATTACACATCTTGTATCATTAATCTTACTCCTTGTGACGTTTGACAAGTGTCGAATATTACAAATAATATACAGACGAACCCTGTCGAATAGATTCGTTATTTTAATCCGCTCCTCTGTTCGTTGGATCAGTGATCAGTTGATACGGTTCGATAGATCGGAAGAATAGAATCAAATGCAGTATTAGAGTTTTAGATTGGAGGTATTTTTTTTTTTTTTATTTTTAATAGTAAAAGTACATTTTACTTGTGGGGAGTTTTGTAATTTAAAATTTTTATTTTTATTTTTGAATTTAGCAAGTGGGAGTGAAAAAAAATTGAGCAAATGTCAAATGAAGGTAGAGAAAAATTTACATCTTTCATTTGCCACATCGTCAACCGCCTACCCCACCACGAATGATCTCTGCAAAGTATGATGGTTTCCATAGACTGTCGAATTCATCCAAATGTGGTAAGAGTCCTAGATTGGCGGTTTTTGTTTTCTAATAAAAATACATTTTATTTGCGGTGAATTTTAATTTTAATTTTTTTTTTTTTTTTTGAAATTAGCAAATGAGAGTGAAAAAAATTGAGATATGATGTCAAATGAAGGTAGAGAAAAATTTACATACCTCATTTGACACTTTATCAAACCCCTCCCCTTCCCCAAAAGATCTCTGCAAGATATAAAGGTTTCAATAGACTAATGAATACATCCAAAAGTGGTAAGAGTCCTAGATTGGAGTTTTGTTTTCTAATAAAAATACATTTTTTTGTGGTGAATTTTAGTGAGAGTGAAAAAAATTGAGATAATGTCAAATGAAATTAGAGAAAAATTTATATCTCTCATTTGACACTTCATAATCTCCCTCCCCCACCACAAATGATCTCTGCACAGTATGAAGGTTTCCATAGGCTGTGGAATGCATCCAAAAGTGGTAAGAGTTCTAGATTAAAGTTTTTTTTTCCTAATAAAAATACATTTTTTTGTGGTGAATTTTAAATTATTTTTTTTTTTTTTTGAAATTAGCAAGTGAGAGTGAAAAAAATGAGAAATGATGTCAAACGAGGGTAGAAAAAAATTCAGACATTTCATCAACCTCCCTCCACCCCTCACCTTCTTCTAGCTTCACAATTTTAACATTCTAAAAAATGAAAAAATTCGAAATCCACTTAATATGGGTATTTTGACTGGAAAAGGTCATTAGACGGAATCATTCGTTCAGTGCCAGATTGACTGGAAAATTTTTACTGTGAAATGAAATTCGAGGGACGTCCAGAAATCGTTATATGTTACTACCCTCCCCCTCTACATATTTCGTTTCAGAAGTAAATCTCACACTTCTCAAAATCGGAGCAAAAAAAACTACTTAATTTTTATTTTGTCAAATTTTTAATCCTCTTAAAATGTTTATTCTCTGCAAAAATTTTCAAGACCCGAATGTAGACGATTCAAAACGCTTTTACCAGCAGTGTAACAACAGCAGGGTTATAGGAGGGGGGGGGGGAGTTTACTAAAAACGCAAAAATGTATAGTAGGGCAAAAATTTGGCAAAATTTCGAACGTGGAGGGTGTGTCCAAAAATTAATATTTTGAGGTATTTAGAAATTTTACCGTTTTTCGGCTGTAAAAATGAATTTTTACGTAGAAAAAAATCGCTCGAGTTGGAGGGGAGATGAAGAAGAAGGATGCCCTCATATCGCTCTTCAATTATACGCCCACTTAATTTTACCAATTAAACGACTATCTTCAGAATGAACGTACCGAAGCCTACTTCCAGAAAGTTGGGAGGAGGGAGAGAGGGAAGGGGCTTAAACGAAAAATTTGCCACGTAAAAATATATAATTTTCAGCAACTTTTTTTGCAAAATCAAATATAGGAGTTCTAAGGCTTCAAAAATGATATTTTCTGGGGTTAAAATTTATAAAAATAAAATATGTAACAGGGCAACATTTTGGTTTTTTCAACATTAAAATGGCATTTTATACAATGAGGAGGAGGAAGGTGTATTTTGGTGTCAACATCCCTCACTTTCGCCTTCCTCCTGATTGAAAAATTGAAGTTTTTGAAAAAAGTACACTATCTAGTTCAAAAAATTATATAAAATGTACAAATATCCCCCCCCCCCCCCCTGATTGAAAAATTTAAGTTTTTGAAAAAAGTACACTATCTAGTTCAAAAAATTATATAAAATGTACAAAAACCCCCCCCCCCCCAAAGGCAATTTTTAATTCATTTTTTTCCAAAACTTCTGTGCTTACTTTGGTCGGACGTTCAAAAACATTGGTGCTTGGAGGCATCAAAAATTTGAATCTAGTTTTGAGCTAATCTATTGAAACATGGCAGAATTAAAAAAAAAATGTTAAACCCGCTCCCTTGGAACAATTCTGAAAACGAGCCTGGAAATAATAATTTTTAAAAAGTGAAAAATATTTTAAAAAATCAATTTTAACAGCATTTTTAGGTAAAAAAAAAAATGTAAACTGGACTGAGATCTACTTCAACTTGGAAATTTATCTGTACCGCGTTCATTTGGGATAATTTTGCAAATTTTTTCAACCTATCTCTCGAATCTACCAGCCGAATTTCAGCGTCTTAGCAGAACCGATAAATCTAGGGAGAGAAGGAGTGGGCAGAGGAGGGGGGATTTTCGAAGAGCGAACTCGAAAAACAACAAAAACTACCGAATACCTTCCATCCTTTTCGAGCAATAAGGCACAACAATGCGGCTGAAAAATCGAAACCTCGTAAAAAAAACACATCTAAGACCTCTACTTAGCCTACATAACAAACTTAGTCCCATAGCTCGACCAATGAGTGGGAGTTATGCGAACACCTTGCACCAAAATGGCAGTGGCAAAAACCAGCCAAACAAAAAACAAATTTTTCAGCACTACAGGATGGTTCGAGGAAGCTGAAAAGTTAAAAATCATATCTATACATCAAATTGTAATCTCGTAGATCAGAGAGAGAGAGAGAGAGAGAGAGAGAGAGAGAGGGGGGGGGAGAGTTGTTATACCAGGAACCAACTTGAGAAACGTCAAAAATCATATATATTTGAGGCTGCAAGGAGATGCAATGAGGCTGAAAATTCGAAGCCTTCGAAAGATCACCTATCTACGCTCATTGACCAAATTCGAGCAATTTTTATCGGTTTTGAGTCGAGTAAATGATTCTCGTTTTCGAGCGAAAAAATAATAAAATCGTTCAATGTGCTTAAAAATGATTTTACTGGTTTTCTAAAGTTATATAACTTATCAATTAGTCTAAAATTGATAGATCATATAATACGAAGGGAATTCGATATCCAAGAGTATACTCGAACAGGAAGTTGTATACGTTGCATTATCAATTATAAAACTCTTTAAACAATATAATTTCGGATATATTTCATCAGCAGCAAGATTTCTACACGTAAGATCCAAGATCGTGAAAGTTCTTACGAACCAAATACCCTCGCAGGATTATTCTCCCAGTAATGTAAACATCACGTCATTATGATCCCTTCATTTCACAATACATATAAAAAAGTTTCCCCTCCTACCGTCATATTACAATTAAAATGACCAATAGAAACGTTGTTGATTCACCTAACCTGCCTATAAAGTATACTTGGATTTCTATATAAATACGTAGGGGCTACACATACCTTGGTCCCATTACCATCTCGTTAACACTCTCTTTTTATTCTGCTTTTGTGTTCGGGTGATTTTTCATCATCAGCTCAAAATGTATTAGATATACGCGAGAACATTTCCGAAAACAAATTTATTAGCTGTAAATCACGGACAAATTCCAATCGTATATATTCGCCAAGGTAACAACTCGACGACGACGACGTAAGATTAATACGTAGCCTATAAATTGTACCTATGCGATCCTATACGAGCACATACAATGATACCCAGACCAGGAAAAATAAATGGAAAAAAATTTCAAACGTAATTTACACCGAAGACGACGATAACAATATATTAATCCAATTTTTTTCAGACTCGAGTCGAGTCTTTTTCCGCGTATAGTATATCATAATAAAAATTACGTACGTACTGCTCGTTTCTAATACCTACAATGTTTCGAAAATACAGGTAGGTAGGTACCTAAACCTATTCATCTGAGCAGACAGTTTCTCCGAATGATCATCCATTATAAAAATTATGTCATCGTGTGGTGAATAGCTGTGGTATATTGGACTATCGCTATATAGGTTTAGATACCTATAGGTAGTAGATATATTGGTTTCCAATTCCATCGACTATTTACTGGCATATATCTCTACTTACAATATACATTTATTCGGTTTTATATGCAATAGTACTTATATAGTATGTACCTAATACCCATGTTAAGACCATAAGACTGAGAAACTGAAGCGCTACATTAATTAGCCTATAGTCCTATCCTATGCAGTATGCGGGCTCCTCTCTGGTAATTTTTTTCTTTTTTTATGGATAAGCTTGACTAAACGTTATCTCGTAATATACCAGATCGTATTCGTTCGTGTCGGTGGATTAAATTTCGTCAATCATCCACAGGTACGTACCATGTACCCAACGTTTAACCGCGTGCTAATTTGCGCTCTTTATATGGCGTATTAGATATTACCCATTGCGAAAATACCAATTAAGTATAACGAATATTACATCGAAAAAGGCAGCATGAAAGTTTCAGATAATGCAACGATGAAACGAGGTTTTGAATGGAAGAAAAAAAATTCAAATTTTTAAATACGTTTGTAGACGGGGGGGGAGGGAGCGATGATAGGATGTAAAAGTATAGCCCAGCATATTTATAATGTATCAAATTGGGAATAAGAATAGGAGTGGGTACATTCGAAATTTAAGGAAGGAAGGGAAAGGGCTGAAAATTACAGAATTTATTGATCATCAAACCATTCTGTAGAAACTGAAAATTTTTTATTTAAATTTTTTTAAATCAATTTCCCACAACGATTAAAAAGAGAGAGAAAAAAGTATAACCAGAGGCTTCGCCAAAGGTTGCCCCCTTCTGCTTCACTTGAAATTTTTCTATTTATTTACCTCAAATTTTAAATCAAGACCATCGAAAACCTTTCATTTTTCTTCATAAAATTTTGAGCAATGATTTTTTCGATTTATTCGAAGCTTGAAAAACATCTTAATCACATCACTCGGAGAAAATTGAGACGACTCCTCCCCTCCCTTCGCCATTAAAAAATCGTTTTAGAGAGTTGGGTGAGACTTAAGATTCCTTTACCCCCCCCCCATTTTTTATCAAGACAATTTGAAAAAATCTTGGTTGATCCGTTGCAATATATATGGAGTGGTCTAGAAGTTCAAAATTATAATTAAAATGGGCTCTTTCAAGAGTTTTTGATTTTCTATGTTATATTGCCAATGAAAACCAGGCTATTACAGTCTATCGACCAACGATGGATAAGCGGGAGGGGGGAGGGGTAATACCAATAAAATCCGTTTTGTGGTCCTAGAAGACCATTTAAACTAGTTTTAGCCATGTCAGATAATTATTTCATTTTATTTTCCGAACATTAAAATCATTTACTCCGCTCCATATCGACTAGAATCGTTCCAATTCGGCCAATCGGCTCAATTCGATAGCAGATTAGATATATATGAGTGAGGATAAACCTGAGTCAAAATTCAGTTACACTCCAATTTGGGGGAGAGGGTGCTGAGAGGCGAAAAACGAAAAAATTGACCCTTTTTAGGCTAATTTATATAGAACTAAAAGTTGTGTTACATATCCAAAAATCAACCTCCTAAGTCAATTAGGAGGGGAGTTATGGAAGTTTTCCCCCATGTCGGTGGAGAGAAGGAAATATTGTACATGCTTTTTTTTGGTTGTCTCTGAAAGGGTGGACTTTTAGCATTATATGAGTTGGTTCTTATTACCATTCCTTACTAGGGTGAGCCAAATTTTGTTTTTTTTTTCTTTTTGGAAATCTGCAAACAGTAGGGCCACAATACCTGCGAAATGATATCAAAATAATGTGGTAAAAATTTCAGCCTTCCACCTTAATTTTTTTAACTTGCAAAATTGACTCAAAATTCGCTAAATTTCAAAAATTTTCAAAATATTGAATTTTCGTATGAACGTGTCCTAGTAGACTACGTGAGGTCAAAAAAAACTGTTTGCGATTTTTTTGCTTTTCAGGCGTTCTAAACTTCTGTTTGAAAATGGAAAAAATCAATTATTTAAAATTTTTTCAAAGTAACGAAGTAAAAATACGAAAAATATCGGAAACTACGCGATTTAGCGACAAAATAGTTATATAAAATTATATTCTTGATAAAATTTCCTTTAAATTGATACCAAGTTCGATCCATTTTACTCAAAATGAGGGTACAGAAGAGAGATGCAAAAAAGACGTAATTTTTACTATCACCTAAAATAGTTGAAAATTTGGCACAAAATTCACGTTTGGTGCCTGGAAAATTCTCGAAATCAAATTATACCATGGCTTTTTACCCAATATGATTGAAATCGTATCGACTATAAGAGCAGGAAATGAACGAAACACAGCTTGCAGACGTTGAAAAACGATTAAATTACTGTTCATTGTTATCAGAGGAAAAGTTACACATGAAAATTCTGTAGGCAAAAATACCTACGTACATGTAAGGATAAGCGTGATTGCTAAAAATACATACACCGGTAAAAAGAATATTTAGCTAATTGCAATCGTATCGAATATAAAGGTAGGAAATGAATGAGAAGACAGAAACCATTTTTGAAGATTAAATTTCTTGCAGATCCATATAGAAGGGGTGCAATTATGTCGATGGTATCTTTTTTAAAAGTGACCAATTATGTACCTTCAGAATAATTTTCAGAAATTTTCTACACGTAGGAGGGGATAGAAAAACAATCAACCAGATTCTTTATCAAACCATATTGCTATCTTCAAACAGGTGCTACTCACTACTATATTGAAACAACACGCTAAATTTCAACCCTAGAAAAGTCGCATGTAAGTCGTTTTTATTAAAAATGAAAAGGTCTGTCTCATGATGGTCTGTCAGACCAATACTAAAAATGAGTAAGATAATTAATCGTATCACTGTCTTTTGAATCTAGTAAAACAATAAAATTTATTCTTTCAAATTCCGGTTCTTAAAACATGAATTTTTTCAAGTTAGGCAAAAATTATAGAAGACGTTGTTTGTTGTAAAATTTTTATCTCCCCTCCAATGCGTAGAAAATTTCTGAAAATTATACCGAATGTGGGTAATTGGACAACCTTTAAGTAGATACCATCGTTATACCCGCAGCTCTTCTGTATAAGTCAACAAAAAATTTGATATTTAGAAATATCCGGAAAATGGTGGATTTTGAACTTTTAAAATTTTCTCCTCCCCTGCTATGTAAATAAAATTTCTGAAAATTATAGGGAATGTGGGAAATTGGACAACCTTTAAGTAGGTACCATTGTCATACCCAAAGCCCTTTTTTATAAGTCAGCAAAACATTTAATATTTAGAAATACCCTTAAAATGTTGGATTTTGAACTGTGAAAATTTTTTCCTCCCCATCTATCAGTAGAAAATTTCTGAAAATTATACTAAGACTAGGTAATTGGCTGGTTTTCATGCAGATACCATCGTCATATCCGCACCTCTTCTGTATAAGTCAGAAAAACATTTAATCTTTACAAATACCTGAAAAATTGTGGATTTTGAACTTTGAAAATTTTTTCCTCCTCTGCTATGTGAATAAAATTTCTGAAAATTATAGGGAATGTGGGCAATTGGACAACCTTTAAGTAGGTACCATTGTCATACTCGCAGCTCTTTTGTATAAGTCAGCAAAACATTTAATATTTGGAAATACCCGGAAAATTGTGGATTTTGAACTTTGAAAATTTTTTCCTCCTCTGCTATGTGAATAAAATTTCTGAAAATTAATCCGAATTTGGGTAATTGGACAACCTTTAAGTAGGTACCATCGTCATACCCGCAGCTCTTCTGTATAAGTCAGCAAAAAATTTGATATTTAGAAATACCCGAGAAATGGTGGACTTTGAACTTTGAAAATTTTTTCCTCCCCATCTATGAATAGAAAATTTCTGAATATTATACTGAGACCAAGTAATTGGCTGGCTTTCATGCAGGTGTCATCGTCATATCCGCACCTCTTCTGTATAAGTCAGCAAAAACTTTAATCCTCAGAAATACCTGGGCCTGGGAAATGGTGGATTTTGAACTTTGAAAATTTTTTCCTCCCCATCTATGAATAGAAAATTTCTGAAAATTATACTGAGACTAGGTAATTGGCCGGCTTTCATGCAGATGTCATCGTCATATCTGCATCTCTTCTGTATAAGTCAGCAAAACATTTAATCTTCATAAATACCCGGAAAATGGTGGATTTTGAACTTTGAAAATTTTTTCCTCCTGTCCTATGCATAGAAAATATCTGAAAATCACACTGCAGGTAGCTAATTGGCCACTCTTCAAGTGGATACCATCGTCATTGCCGTACCCCTTCTCTATGGTTCAGCATTGTTAAATAAGTAAATATGTTCGCGTTGCAATGTAATATCAAATTTAATATCACCCACATTTACTTCTAGAACCACCCTGAACATAACATGATCAGATTCCTACGCCCCCTGTTCAACTAAAGCTTCATTTGTGCCAACTTGCACTGTGTAAATTTTCCTAACGCAAATCCAAGACAAAGCTTATCTCGCGAGCTAACTTCAGAAACATCATATCTGAAAATTTCCAACTTCTTGGCCAGATGGTAAAAGCTCATCAAAATATATTACTTCACTGTACCTACGAACCGGCGGCAGATACGATCTTCATAATCAGCTGCGCGCCACGCCAGACCACGCCAGCTTCAATATGCATTCGATCACGTCTCAAGCTGCATAATACCATCGTTTCTGGCCACGACCGCCATATTACAGCGCAACCGGCGAGAATTGAAATATAATGCACTTCGATGCACCACGTTGTCGGCGATTACATCACTGTGTAATATTTTACAATGCGGCGGCGCGCCGTTCGTCCCCAGCCCGCCGATTAAATCGGCAAGAGAAAAAAAAAATCGTGAACTTATAAAAAATCGATCGA
Source organism: Ferrisia virgata (assembly GCA_900060175.1). Classification (NCBI taxonomy): domain Eukaryota; kingdom Metazoa; phylum Arthropoda; class Insecta; order Hemiptera; family Pseudococcidae; genus Ferrisia; species Ferrisia virgata. The sequence continues at coordinate 102 of FIZR01023519.1, read as the reverse complement.
TAATTACAACAACGCAATGGACACCGATCTCGCTCGAGTAATTAAATAAGTCTTTAATAAAAAAAAAAAAAAAAAAAAAAAAAAAAAAACCTTTACTTTAAA
>FIZR01023510.1:0-26566 GCA_900060175.1 Ferrisia virgata | reverse complement strand
CTCAACATTTCAACTAAAAATCGTAAAATCAATCCTTCATAAAATAAGTCCACTAATGTTTTTCCAGGTCATGGAAATCTGTCCACTGATATCAGTCCAATGATGACGTCACACTGTTCACGGTCAACTGTTGACGGTTCGATGTTAATAATAACAAATTATCTGACAAGGCCAAAAATCGTCGCAATGGTCTTCTAGGACTCCAATACAGATTTCGTTGACATCCCCCCCCGCGTCTATCGACCTTACGTAGACAGACGGTAATATTCTGGTTTTCCACCTACAATATGACGTAGAGAATCAACACTGCCGAGTATTTCATATCTATCAAATCTGTTATCAATACTACACGAGCTCACCACTTCATTCTCAATCGAGAACTGCTCGCAATTTAAACTAGAAATTCATACACCGGCAAGTATCGTTCTACGTAAAGCTCTCGTCGCTTGTATCAAACTTTATCAACCGCTTCGTTCGATTCGATTAATCCTCATTTGGCATTTGGAACGGAACTACGCCCGATACAAAAACACCGTCTAAACTATTAAACCTCAAACGAGCACGATAAAACGAACCCGTGTAATTAAATGGAAACGTAAACGTATCGCGCCGGTTTCGACAAAACCAACGTAAAAAGAAAACGTTCTACGTTACCCATGCCATACCATGCCATGGTACTCGAAAATAGCAAGTATATCATTAACGATCTACCTTCTTTTTTTTCTCCCCCAAACACATTACGAATACGAGAAAGGATATTTCGTCGAGTTTAAGTACATCAGCCTAGTACCCCAGATCTCTCTATACCTGTACACTTACGAAGTAAAACTGGCAGAGAGAAAAAAAATCTACCTACCTCATTTGATTAAAGTTTAAGATAACTCGTACGTAGCAGATATGTAAGCTTCTCTCAGGCTCTGATACGATATTATCGTTTCAATTTTATTAGACATCTGGAATTAAACGACGGAAATGACGTATTCGCGTGGTAAATATTTCTGGTCAAAAGGATAACTTTTCAAATACCCCGGATGTAAACTGTGCATCGTATAAAGAGTCAAGTAAGCATTTGAGCACTCGAAGAATAACTTGGAAAAAAACCACCAGAGAGAAAAAGAAAACAAACGTAGAATCCGCATACTCGAGGAGAAAAAAAATTTCCTAAACATTTGCTCAGGTATATGATTATTTTTTTCGAGACGTAGATTGACTAAAAAAAAAAAATTCCTTCCATGTTTTAGAAAAATTTATAAATATTTTATTCGAGGAAAAATTCTTTTAGTATGTTCGAGGGGGAAAAAAACTTCTTTCCACTCTCATTCTTTCCTTTACAAAATATTATTTTTAGTACACTTTACTCGCTCACAAATCAGAAATAAAAACAAAAAAAATCACACACACCGACAAGTTGGAAATTTCCGACATTTCTGGGAACGTTTCATTAAAACACCTAACGACAATAGTTTTTTATTTTTTTTTATTTTTACAGCAGGTGGTTAGTGGCGGGTGGCATGGTACAGGGTGAGATTTTCCATTGTATAAGTGTGTACTGGGATGTTATAGGTGAATCGTCGCTACGCTGAGTGTTTTACGAAAGCCATAAATTTCACACTGGCTATGCCTTAATTACCATTAAGTCGTCGATTGTTCATAGGTTGGGGTATATGGTTTCGGTTTATCATCGCAAACGTGTTTGCGTTATTATTTTCCAAAGTCATTACACGCATGCGTGAAGGTACACAGTACACAGTACACCATATACGTATGTCGAACTCGATGCACAGACACACTTGGATTCAGTGAAGCGAGCTCATGAGCCAGGCCGAACCAGACGATCATCATAGCAACGAAGGCACCGTATCTGGTCTACTACGAATGCACCGGTGTGTAGAATATCTGTTGCTTACACGTATAGGTTTAGTATATTACTACTATTTATTTATTATTGTTGTAGTATTTTGTACAGTGTACGTATTTCCGCGCACAGCACGGACATTTGACCATTTCCTTCCTGTGTACTACGCCGTGAATTGGTCGGTATATATGGCTATGGCTATGGCTATGGCTACGGACCATATACTGTGTGGTATAGGAAAAATTTTCACAGTGGGGTACAAAATACTTATATTGAAGAGATATGGTGGTCGGTTCGTCATGTGCGAGACCTTTCGACGTAGTAGGTACCAGGTATCTGAATATTTTACACTATCTAACCTTTATAATCATCACGTACTGATGAATTAATTAATTACAAATTCGACCCTGTGCCATTAGATTCCATGCCTATGGCGCGTCGCATCGACGCGGATACGATACGACACGATGCACCACCTCGTCTACACATATAGAGTCGTCTTTTTAAAGAATACTTTCGACCAAGCTATCATCTACATATTTATTCCCTGGGCCGATCATATTATAATCCAGATACAACAGCGACGTAAAAATAAATACCCAGAGGGAGGAGGGGAGATGTCAGACACCTCAAAAAGACTAGATTGTTGAACGAAATCAAGCTAGATGGAAAAAGCATGAAAAAATTACAGTCACACTTTCAGCAGCTGAAGTACATTTTGAGATTTTTGACGAGTATTTCTTAACCTGGTTTTCTATACGTCATATGCATTGGATGAGATAAAGGAAGGTCATGGGAGTACTCGAGTCCTCCCAAATGTTGAATTAGCTCCCCCTACCCCCTCACAAATGTTCCCACAAAAATCTAGAAAATTAACGCTTCGCATATAAGTGAAATCGGAAAATTACTATTTTTCAGTACACGAATGAATGGCTTCAGAAAATTTAGGCACTTTTCTCTTTCAAGGAAAAATTGTAAATCATGGATATGTAACGATGAAACTATTATGATGATGGTTTACTTGGAGTATTTCTTTTCACATTTATTCAACTCGAATATTTTAACATGAAGTGCAAAAATCAATCATTACTCTTTCATCGGAAAATGATAAATTTCATCATAAATTTTTGCACACTTGACGTTTCGTCAAAAATGTCCGTCATCTATTCGCCAATTTCTATTCACATTTATTCAACTTGGACATTTTAACGTCGAGTGCAGAAATTAAAAAATTTCATCATCATTTTTTTACATTTGACACTTCTCGAATAAATGAATAAATAAATTTCTTCAATTTTTTATTTTTAACATCAATAGATGTTTAATAGCGCATTCTGGAAAAAATCGTCAACAATTGACCGTCAACAGTGTGCAGTCATCGATGGACTGACATTTGTGGACAAATTTTTATGGCCTGGAATCACATTGGGGGACTTATTTTATGATTTTAAGTTGATATGTTGAGAAAAATTAGAGATATGATATCAGTGGACTTATTTTAGGAAGGATTGATTTTATGATTGTAAGTTGACATGTTGAGGAAAACTACAATCAGGGGACTTATTTTATGATTATACTTCGATATGTTGAGAAAAATTAGAGATATGATATCAGTGGACTTATTTTAGGAAGGATTGATTTTATGATTGTAAGTTGACATGTTGAGGAAAACTACAAATGTTATTAGTGGACCGTCGACAGTGTGACGTCATCATTGGATTGATACCAGCAGACAGATTATTATGGTCTGGAAAGACATCAGCAGACTTATTTCACATGAAGGATTATTGATTTTATCATTTTAAGTTGAAATGTTGAAGAAAATTAGAGATGTTATTAGTGGATCGTCAACAGAGCAATGTCATCAATGGACTCACAACAACAGATAGATTTATATGACCCTGAATGACATCAGTGAACTTATTTTCTGAAGGATTGATTTCATGATTTTCAGTTGAAATGTTGAGGAAAATGAAGATGCTTGAAGTTGACTCGTCAAAACAGCAGACTTTGACCTTAAATCGATTTCATGATTTAGAGGTCAAATACCATCATCCGTTGACCTACCAACAGTTGACCTTGGCTCTGGATTGATTTTAAGATTTCAAGTTGAAATGTCGAGGAAAATTAGTTGAGGTTTACCCCGGTTGATTTTATAATTTCAAGTTGATAAGCTGAAGAAAATTAAAGGTGATTAAAGCTGACCCATAAACAGTTTACCTTGACTGTAGATTAGTTTCATGATTTTTAGTCGAAATATTGATGAAAATAAAAAAAAGTTGACCTGTCAACAGTTGAGCTTGACCCCGGTTGATTTTATGACTTTAAGTTGAAATGGCTGGGAAAATTGAAGATATTTAAAGTCGACCCATAAACAGTTGACCTTGACCTAAAATTGATTTTATGATTTTGAGTTGAAATGTTGTCAACAGTTGAGTTTGACCCAGAACTGATTTTAAGATTTTGAATCGAAATGTTGAGAAAAATCATTTGACCTTTACTCGCGTTGATTTTATGATTTTAAGTTGAAATGTTGGATATGTTTGAAGTTGAGTCGTCAAAATAGTGGACATCGACCTTAAATCTATTTTATGATTTAGAGTTGAAATATTGTCATCCGTTGACCCGTCAACAGCTGAGTTTGACCCCCAGTTGATTGTATGATTTTAAGTCGAAATGTTGACTAAACTTACCAAGTGACACATATTAAATAAAAAATAATAAGAAAAAAAATTGCATCAATTACATTTAAAATATCAAAACTTACATTGATATTTACTCTTTGCGTACAAAGAGTTCTAAGTATTTTCATTGCTTAGTTCTCTTAATTTATTAATTTTTCAATTTCTTTTGTTTTAAAATTTTTTAAATTGGGAATCCATGTTAATATTTTAACATAATGTGCAATAGTCCTTCATAATCATCTTTTATTGTGAGTTTTTGATCAAAAACTTCAAATGGAAAACGTAACATAAAACATTACTCAACTTATACATTTTAACACGAAGTCCAAAAATCAGCTACACTCATCTTCCATTTCGAGTTTTTGATCAAAAACTTCAATTCAAAATTCTTACTTCCTTTTTACACTTATTTCACGTGTTCAAACTTGAAATCATAAAAGTAACTATTATTCTTCTTGATTCCTCTTCGCACGTAACATATCAAATTGACACCCCCCCCCCATATATCAATTTAAACATTTTAAAGTAAAGTCCAAAATTCAAAAACGTTACACTTTTCAAAAAATTCCCCCAGTCCAAAGACATATCCACATCAACATTCATTTTCTGACTTTTCATTTCTGTTATATATTTTGCAAAAATTTCACCCTCGCTTTCCCCGAGCAATATTTTTTAATTTTCCTGCAGTAAGTAAACTGTGAGTCCAATGATGACGTCGCACTGTTGATGGTCCACTAATAACATCGGTAATTTTTCTCAACATTTCAACTTAAAATGATAAAATCAATCGTCTACCGAAGTCTTTCCAGGCCATAAAAATCTGTCCACTGATATCAGTCCAATGATGACGTCGCACTGTTGATGGTCCACTAAAAACATCTGTAATTTTTCTCAACATTTCAATTTGAAATCATAAAATCAATCCTTCATAAAATAAGTCTGCTGATGACTTTTCAGGCCATAAACTTAAAATGATAAAATTAATCGTCTACTGAAGTCTTTCCAGGCCATAAAAATCTGTCCACTGATATCAGTCCAATGATGACGTCACACTGTTCACGTGACACTAGAAACATCTGTCATTTTTCTCAACATTTCTACTTGAAATCATAAAATCAATCCTTCATAATATAAGTCCACTGATGTCTTTTTCAGGTCACAAAAATCTGTCCACTGATATCAATCCAATGATGACGTCACACTGTTAACGGTTCATCAGTGTCATCCAATGATGACAGTCAACTATTGACGCTCAACTATTGATGGTCAATTGTTGACGATTTTTCCAGAATGCGCTATTAAATATCTTTCAATGTAAATACATTCATTTTCGAACCTCTCCACCCGCAAGAAGATGAAGTCATACGAGAATAAACATCACTGCAGCTTCGAAATATCCAAATGATCTTTCATTACGGTGCAGTTCATACGAGTCCGACACAATGCCCTTGCTGTAGCCAAAATGTGCAATATGTGGGAGTATAGTTTAATTAAATTACCGGAAAAAAGCAACTCGCTCGGGCTTTTCAATACTGAAAATGAATCATCTCGTAAGTACCTAAAGAAAAATACTACAATGTGCCAGCATAAGCACATGAAGTAATAAACCAATGATATTATTTTCTTATACGAGTAGGTGTAACGTATAGAAAATATATTTCCATTTTCAATACCTTTGATGAGCCAAAAGCGCGATATTCTTTTATTCTCGAGTTTCAATATTGTATATGAAATTTCATTTGAGCCAAATTCCAGCTTCGATGGTATTCGTATTCGAGTATATGCGAGTTATTAGCGTCGCTCGTATTGGGTATAACACGCACATACACCCAAAGGTTATACACAGATAGGTATAAAGCTGCGTTATACAGTTCGTTCTATTGGGTCAATAGTAATTTTCGAAATATTTTTTACCCGGTTGTGATTGATGGAAAAGAAACGAAAAAAGAAATAAAGAAAAGAACAGCGAATAAAAAACAGAAAAAAAAAGGGCGCACAAAAATTCCAGCCGATTCGTAATTTAAAACGAAAAGGCATTATCGTGAATAGGTATAAGCGCTTCCATATACACACAAGATGCCACTTTTTATCTCTCTTCCTAATTTACATCAAAATGAAAATAATAAAATGAATACGGAACATATAACGCCATTTGAGGAGGTAGCGAAGAGGAATTCAATGCGAAACTTTTTCAGCCTTGATAAATGATGTTTTTAAATGTTCAAAATTTAAATTAAAATTGAAAAAAAAAAAGTTTCCAGATCAAATTAGCTCTCCACATTGCTTAAAAGTAGTGTAGTTTTTTGACAAATTTCACCAGTGATCATCACTAAGGATGGGTCGAATTTCGCATTTTCGAGAAATATACCAACTAAGGTGTCACAACAGTTGCAAAATGACCTCAGAATAATGTGGTTAAAATTTTTAATCTCTAACTGAATTTTTTCAAGTTGTAAAACTGACTCAAAGTTCGATAATTTTCAATATATATTTTTTAATGGAATTATTTACACACATATCTACAAATATATGTCATCAAAATTATCACCAGCAAATTTTCACCAGTTTCTTTTTTTTCAGCATTTCCAAAAAAGATAAGTATACATTTTTGCGTTTTCGCCTGATTTTTTCAAAAACTGTGAAGGAAATTTTTTCGAGACATTCTTCAGAAATGGATATAAAACATCAATTTTAGATGATAAAGCGCAATATTTCAATTTCAACTAACATAGCAGATTTTTCAGGGACTCTCAAAAATGACCATTTTCCACGTCTTGTAAAATAAATTTGTTGAAAATTGAAAAAATGCTATTCTGAAAAAAATTTATTTATTTTGAAACTCAAAAATAATTGTTCATTTTTTTCATTTTATTTCTTTTAACCATTTAAGAATGTATTTTTGTATGCTGAGATACCGATTGAAAACCCCTGAAAAGGGTCCAAGCGATAGAAAACCGACCTTGAGAAAAAAATCTGAAAAAATTATCGAAAATTGCGCAAAAAATGGACAAATATGAGCTTGCAAATTCAAATAATCGATCAAAAATTTCAAAAAAAAGCTACAAATTAGGTTATTTGAGCGAAAATATGAAAAAAAATTCGTTAAAAATCATCAAAAGTTGGCATAAAATGCAGAAAATGAATAAAAAATGTTAAAAAACAAGACTAAGTTGACCTTAAATGTGAAAAAAAATCGTTAAACGCAATCAAAAATTGATCAAAAAACACAAAAAAATGTTGAAAATTAGCCGAAAATGGACCTAAAGTATAAAAAACAAAAGTTTAAAATCATCGAAAATAGGTTAAAAATGCAGAAAATTAATCAAAAATCACGAAATAGTATTGAAAATGGTGTGAAAATTCACCTCAAATACGTAAAAAATTGTCAAGTCATCGAGAATTGATCAAAAACTACGGGAAATGTTGAAAATGAAGTTAAATTTGACCGAAAATATGAAAAAAATCATTAAAAGTCGTCAAAAGTTAATCAAAAATAACAAAAAAAAAAAAAAAAATGTTGAAAATTAGCTGAAAATTAACCTAAAACGTGAAAAAAAAAAGTTGAAAATCATCGAAAATTAGGTTACAATTTGACAAATAAATGTTAAAAATGCATGAAATTGGTCAAAAATTGTCAGAAATAACTGAAAATATGACAAAAATTAGTTCAAAATTTGATCAATATTCAGCACTTTTTGACCATTTCTGTCACATTTTTACAAAATTATCCACCATTTTTAACAATTTTTCGGACAATTTTCACTCATTTCTGTAAATTTATTATTCAATTTTCGATGATTTTCAATTATTTTTTCCATATTTTTGACTGATTTTCACATATTTTTTAACATTTTTTCGTTTCTTTTTATCAGTTTTTTGCATTTTAAACCTACTTTTCTAAAGTTATAACCCAATTTTCAATGATTTTTAATGATTTTTAATGATTTTCAATGATTTCCCCCAGAATTTTCAGTCAATTTTCAACATTTTTACGTGATTTCCGGTCAATTTTCACTCATCTTTTTCAATTTTTTATCCAAATTTTGATAATTTAAACGATTTTTTCTACATTTTTGGTCGATTTTCACATCTTTTTCAACATTTTTTCGTGATATTTGATCAATTTTTCGCATTTTTAACCTATTTCCGTCAAACTATAACCCAATTTTCTATAATTTTCAATTTTTTTCACCAGGCTTTCGTTCAATTTTCAATTTTCTTTTTCGCGATTTTTGATCAATTTTCGACAACTTTTAACGTTTTTTTGTTTTTTCATAAATGTTGAAAAATACGCAGGTAAAAATTGACCAAAAATTATAGGAATTCCCCATTTCGAATATGTATTTTTAACCCTACTTTCGATGAAAAATTTTCAAAATAACTGCATCGCGTAAGAATTTTGAGGGGAAATAAACCTAGAAATGGACACTGAATTGGATTTTTCAGAATAAAAATTAGAAAAACCGTGTTCTTTGTCCAACAGGCATTTTATAAAAAAAAAAAAAAAAACTAGACCCCTCCCCCTTCATTGAGGAATTCCAAACCACACCACGCCTTACATTACATCAGATGAAATAAACATTAAAATTTCGGATCAAATTATGATCAAAGGATCAAACAAAAGATGGGGATGCGTATTAAAAATATAGGGTTCATTTAATCAAATTTGCACAATGCTCTCAAATCGCTGAGCACACCCTTGATTACCTGAAAAAGAGCTATTTAAATAGGATTGTACGAAATTCGGCGCTGGTTTAAATTTCGACATCGTCGATTAATATTCCGAATTTTCCAGTCAATTTGGAGCCTCGAGAAAAGAATTATTTTTCTCAATGATTTTCCAATTTCTCCACACTGCTTGAAAAGTGATCTCAGCAGCTAAAAATTGGTATAACTTGTACTGGAAATTCCTCCACAATATGGAGTCCTTAGCCAAAAAAATTTTAAACAGGGGGCAAAAAGGTATACTTTTTGACCACGAATAAAAAATCCTGAAAACGATTTTTTTTTCTAAAACTTCACAAATTTTATACGTACTTTGTAATTTAGATGGGTTCTTTTCTACGAAATGATAATAAGTTTGCTGGCAGCTTATAAGATGTATTACTTTAGCTTTCAAAAATTCGTCAAAAATTAAAAAAACCTTTACTGTCTGAAAACTATATTGCAGGGACTTTCTGGCACTATCTTTCAATCTAACATGGTTTCGTTCAAATTGGACACAGTTGAGGTTATTTTGAAGCCGAGTTGCGACAAAATTTTCCACTTTAAGAGAGATCGTACGAAATATCGGGGCAATTTTTTTCCATGAGCTAATAAACATAAATCATTTCTGTTGAGTCGAAAATCCGCACCGGACTGGAGAAGAAGAGCATCCAGAAATATTAAAATCACAGCAACCTACAACTCGCGTTTTCTTCACTCAAGCAGATTTCAAGCTGAAAAAAGACACCATTTATAGCCCTTCAACTGATTTCAAACCATCCAAACACTGTAAAAGGCTACCATTGCCATCTACGTGTGGAAAACCTACCTAGAATATTCTTTTTGAGAAGAAAATCCGGCTAATTCGCTATATCGGCCAAATATGAATAAAACGAACCCTTCTACCCTTCAGCTTGCTTCCAATACCTATATAACTATTACCTACCAACCTGCATAAGGAAGAATATAATCAAAGTAGGTAGGTTAGGTTAGGTATACACATACAGCGAGCGTACATGGTACTTACACTCGGCTACGTCGACCAAACAGAAAAGACCAAAGATAGCCGAATTTAATCCATTTAAACCTCGAGGAAAAATATTTTAATCAACGTAGCAATAATTTACGTAGGAAAAATTCAATCTCGTTCGAGCCAACTACTGTTTTTATCAATAGAGAAGAAATTTTCCACTTCTTACAGGATCTCCAACGGCGCGCGCGGCCTTTCTATTCATCGAATAAATCCGCGCCGCTACGTTTCGCTGCTCTTGAGCTACGTATATATATATACCAACGCTAGCTGGCTCATCGTGTAAAATGTATAAAACTTTCTCAATTTTCGTTGAAAAATAGAACAGAGAGAGACAGAGATAAAAATAAAAATTCACGTTACCGTATGGTGTTTCGTTTAACGATTAAACGTTTGGAATACTCTTCGCAAAGCGAAAAGTTATTGTGTCAGTAAGTCCGCCATCGCCGCCACCAAACACTCTCGGTACCTACGTATTTAATTTCAAAAGCATCCCCTGGCGAAAAGCTGCTCGCTTAAAAACCAGCTTTCATAGCGGCCGATATCGATTACCGATGAAAAATTTTAAAGAATAGTCTCAAATTGAAAAGAAGAAGCAAAAAACAGCACTTTCAATTACCTACATTGATACCTATACCTATATTTGAACCTATCGATAAGAGTGTATTGAAAATACTCATCAATGATCCATTAAATACCGACGTATATTTATTTCTCATTAGATTATACTATTTTAAACATGCCAAGTTGCCTTTTTTTTTTGTCCCATTTACCAATATTGTGTTGAAAAAATCTGTAGACAATTACTACATAAAATGTAAAAACTTTTCCACTGTAGAGGCGTTGATTTAACATTGAGCAACTAAACCTGACAAATTTCACCATCTCCTTCGTCACCTCAACCTCGTCGTCAACAAAATACTGGCAGTAAACGCGTCTCTGGGCATAAACGTAACACTACAGCACCTACCTAGTACCTACCTACCTACCAACCAGCCTATGTAAAATGTGCATAATTGAAAAACGCCCGAAATCATTTTTTCGTTGCCGGTGTCGTCGTTGTCGTCGTTGTCGTCGTTGTCGTCGTCGTCATCATCATCGTTTTCGCAATAAGCAACATTAAAAAGTAATTATAATTTTCAAAAAGGGTTCTTACAGGAAATTTTCTCCATCAAATGAATCCCTGTCGGCGTTTTCCATCCTTTTACGCAGACGAAAATTCCAAAAGGTGATACATCTCATAAATATGCAAAAATCTATTGTTTGTCGCTTATTTACTTGTGGCAATGTTGCTCGATAAAAATTTATTTCGCCTCGCTTTTCGCCTATATACTTACGTTACTTGAGTATACATATATATACTACGATTACGCCCTGTACTTGTACTAGGTATACAGAGTATTGTATGTATTTGTGTAGGTAGGTTAGATATGTACCACGGTTATACCCTTTATGGTACAGCTACGTGTATCGAACTATATAAACGTTTTTCTCTGCCTCTCTCTCTCTTTCGAAAGCGACTGCAAATTCACCGCCTTCGTAGGTACCCGGCCTACCTACCTATACGTAAAATAGTATTGAGTAAAAGTGATCAAAGTATTCGACAGGTAATTTCACTATATAAACTCGGCGGATCGGAAATTGTGCCAAAGTTATCGTATACCCAACAGTACGCGCCGGAGTGAAGTGTTTAATTTGCGAGACGCATTTTCCTCGGCTGCTTTTTACCACTGATGTGTAACTTTTGTACCTACGTAGCTAGCTATACAAGTAGAAAGTAGCATACACACGTGGTTTTGGCTGCAATCGACGCGAATCGAATATGAAATACCTTTATAAGCCTTGAAACTATCGAAAATATACCAGTTTTTAGCACAAAATTCATTTTCAAAGTCGCAACAACTAAACAAAAAACCACCTAAATGAAAAAATAACCTCGGATTCGTAATCAGCATCGTTGAAAACCATACAAACGATATATATGACGATTTTTTATCAAATTTTTAAAATTCACCCCTTCCCTCCCCTTCTTAACTAGTGAAAGGTAATCTAATTTACACATATCACTCGACAGCGAAGCAATCTCCAAAACAGATTGTTCGATGTGTTTGTTGAATAAAAGTTATCGCTCCGCATTTATATTTATGTATCCACTATATACAACTATATCCTATGGGAGAAGGGGGAGAAATTGAAGAGTTAAGGGGTACAAATCATTCAGAATTGATATAAAATTGACATGTATATCGAATTCATGGTTTTCAAAGACGAAAATTTCAATTTTGACGTTGATTTTAATGCCCAAGATCGAAATAATATAACAATGCTTTATTTTAACTAGAAAACAACTCTTTGAGATGTACTTCAAGTTTCGTACAAACCAAAATGCAAAAATAACTTTATATTTGTAATCACAGCCCACCCTCCCCCCAATCATACAAACGATATACATGACAACATTTTATCAATTTTTCAAATTTATCACCCGTACGCCCCCCCGTGGTATTTTGATTGCAACTAGGAAACGAATTCTCTAACATAACCTCTTCAGTGCCATTACTTAACAAAATTTATACTGAAAATTTACATATATGTATCCAAGATCACACTATAAGGAGGGTGGAGGGAGATTTAAGGAGCTGAAGTGTACAGAATGTTCAGAATTGATAAAAAGTTGACATGTATATCGACTTTGTGGTTTTTGAATACGATGAATTCAATTCTGACATAAATTATGACGTATAATTTCTATATAATAAGCTAAAATATAATTTCAACTAAAAAAATGACTTTTTTTTAGGCGTGTCCCAGGTTTTATACTCGCCCGAATGCTAAAATAACTTCATATTCGAAATCAGCACCATTGAAAACCATACATATGACATACATGACGACTTTTTATCAATTTTACAAACTCTGCGCTCTAACCCCCTCTCCCCTCCAGTGATAAATTGATCTCAGTGAAGTGACATATATAATCTTTCGATAAAGAAGAAAACAATTTTGATATACAAATGTTTTGATATGACTGAAAAGCAAACTTCATATCCAACTTATATGTACATATTCACGCGTTTATTATTTTAGAAGAAAGGGGCAAATGGGGGGGGGGGTGTATTAATCAACCAAGATTGATAAAAAATTGATATGTATATCGATTTCATGGTTTTCCAAGGTGGAAAATTTAATTCTGACATAGATTTCAACATTAAAGGTAATTATATAATACCAGTATAACAAAACATTTCTTTGATAATAAAATATGCCATTTTGAAAGGTGCACCAGATACACGTATCAAGTATCATGTTCCTCAAAACGATAAAATTACTTCAAATTTGAAATTAACGCCATAAAATATCATGAAAACGACATTCATGGCGATTTTTTTAATAAATTATCGATATTCTGATCTCTTTCCACTCCCTCTCCTCCCTGGAAAATCTCCGTATCAATTCAATATATTGAAAGTTCTCTTAAATCGTGAAAAGATGAATCAACTAAAAAGTTTGTTCAATGTTACTACCAAACTTCCCAGTAAGTACAGAGATTTTTCAATACAGTTAGATGGGGAGTGGTGCAGATTTATATTGGGGGTATGATCAATAAATGATAAAAAACCATCATGCATATCGATTTCAAGGTTTTCAACGATGCTGAATTCGAATCTGACACTAATTTTAACGTTAAATGAAATGCAGTAGCATATTTATAAATATTTCAACTTCTGATGCTCTTGTTCCATATTTCTCCTAATCAACAACATCGATCATTTTCTGCTAATCAAACTGTCACATCCTTTTAAAGAGTAATCATTCTTTATACGTAAATGAATCAAATATAATCCACGTTTATCGTTTACACATTCACATAAGTGCTAAATGTACCCGGCAAAAATTAAGTACCAAAAATTCACACTTATTTGCAACAAAACACGACCGCGAATATACAAATAAAAAAAAAAGCTAGGTATACAGAGAACAAAGCCAAAACCAGGATAAAACTAACATATCGCTTCAGCCACCTCGTCTATGACGGAGAAAGAAAGAAAAAAACACCTCCCTATCGACTGAAATGTTTTTGTCGTATACATTTTTGACACATCGCTCGGGAATTGCTTTTTAGATGATATTCTTTGTGGTTTGATATCGGAGAAGGGCTGAATACGAACGGGTAGGGTACGTTTCTTAACATGGCATTATTGCATTTTTTACGAGATATATAAAAAAAAACCACCACACATACGAGTACGCGTTTGCTTTTCTTCTCGCTGGTGTTATTTAGCGACGCGCGACAAAGAGAAAAGAAACGATATCCTTTTGGTAATTTCGATACACAAAACATCGATTTCCAATCGATATAAGTATTATAGTAAGTACATACGTAAAAATTTCCACTTAATCGAATACGTTGGGTGGCACGATGAGGTAAGTAAGTACAGTACAACCCTAACTAGATACTTATATCAATGTTTTTACGACCTGCTCGCCTGTACGTGTAATGCTAAGCCTTTACGAAGAGAGACAGAAAAAAAAAAACAGAAAAGCACCATACGAACAGAATATGCTGAACAACCGGACGGGACGGTTTGAAATTTATCGCGAAATAAATTCACAGCGAAAAAGAAAACCTGTTATCGATGTCGCAAAAAACACATCTTCTTTGCAAAATACAACTACAGCATTTTTTTTTTTTTTTTTCGTTTCTTTTTGTTTTCAAATGTTAGTAGGTACGAGAGGAAAAACAAAAACCTTGTTTTTAATTCACTGCAGAGAAAACAAAAGTAAGTAGCGCAAAAATTGGCCATTTCGAGTAATCTACGTCATAGGTAAAGGGGTACTTATACATTGTACTCGTATAGTATACCTACTTCCGTACATCGTAAAAATGTCCCATTAATAAAAATCACCGTCCCACCTCGCTTCCCCCGCCGCCGTGTAATCTCGCATTCGCTATTACACAGATATACGTGTGTATTTTTCCAGTTAGAATTTGTCATCCAATTTAGAACCAACGTCCGGTCCATCGCCTTTTTTTTTTTCATCTAGTTGTTGTACCCACTTCTTTTAGGTATTTATCTTTCGCAGTTCGCGTTCGTTCGCGAAGCAATTCTCTTTAAAAGTTTTGCCAAATTGAGCAGATGTGATTTTTTGGCTTGGTGAAAAAAATTCTCAAGAAAATTTATACGGCTATTACACGTATAGCGAATCGATTAACGAAAAATTTCGTTCAGTTGAGATACATAAATCCCATCAGAGTCATTTATACGGTAAAGAGATACGTCTAAATTGAGAATATAGTTTTTGTAATCGATATAAGCGACACAAGAAGAGTCAAATTTGATTAATCGGTACAAAATTTACGAATAAGCAAATTGAACATAAAATTGAGGAGACAAATTCAAAGTTCAGGTTCATAAGTAAGGTGAAAATTGTGCATCAGCATCGAAGAATGATTGCGAATGTTCGTAATGCTTTTGACTTTAAAAATTAGATTGTTCATGAAACGAACCTAGAATAGTAACCAATTTAGAAATAAAATCCTGGAACCATGATTCAGCTGAAAGTAGATTAT
Organism: Ferrisia virgata; assembly: GCA_900060175.1. Lineage (NCBI taxonomy): Eukaryota > Metazoa > Arthropoda > Insecta > Hemiptera > Pseudococcidae > Ferrisia > Ferrisia virgata. The sequence goes on along the minus strand of FIZR01023510.1, from coordinate 10,721 downwards.
TTAATTGCTAAATCGGCTGTAAAGTCAAAATCTCCAAAAAGAACATTTTAAGCATCGTAGATGTCAAATTTCGGCTCTCTAGTTCAACTTGCGAAGAAGTTATGCGGAAGAACGACCTTTTTTACAAAGTCAAATATGAAAAAAAAACACTCATACGTATATCTCCTGATTTTTGGATATGTTACATAACTTTTGATTTTCCAACGATCGATATGTAATAGGTATTTTTTATCTGAATCGTAGTGGTTAAATTCAATGTATTAATTTTTAAAAATATAGACACTCCCCTCACATCCTACTATTATTTGAACAATACAAAAGGAACCAGCATCTTAAAAATATTAAAAAAATTCTGAAAAGTGCACAATACTTTTAAAAACACCAAAAAAATTTTCGAGTAGTTTGCTCAAAAGAGAGGCCTCATAAGCCTTCTAAAAGTTTTCAAAATCCACTTCGCGATGGTTTCAGACCATAAAGACCAACTTGTGCCAGAAAAATCCAAAATCTGGGCTCAGGGCCGATTCACTATACAAAGTGGGCTAGACACGTCTGAAAGACTTCTAAAATTTGAATGAATGCTACCTCTTCAAAAAGTGAGATAGGCATGTGGAAAAATTTTTGACGGCGGTATTTCTTTTAATGATGGATAAATTATGGTGAATTTTGGGCGGTGCTATGGTGGAGAGGAGGGAGGATGTAAAAAATGTTTACTTGAACGAGCATCTACCCAAGTATTACGGAATTCCCGATAAGTTTTACCAATTTTTTTCGTATTTCATTACAATTTTCATTCATTTTCCTCAACTTCTTTCCAATTTTCAATAATTTACAACTTTTTTTTTTCATATTTTGAGTCTCTTTTCATCCACTTTTAAACATTTTTTCGTTATTTTTGATCAATTTCATGCATTTTTTTATGTATTTTCATCAATTTTTCACCTAATTTTGGATGATTACTAACAATTTTTTCTTACTTTAGATCATTTTTTCTACATTTTTTCGTGATTTTTGTCAAATTTTTACCCAAATTTCAATGATTTTTCACAATTTTGATCAATTTATACATATTAATGGACACTTTTTTCTCATTTTTTCATCAATTTTCTGTAATTTTTACCCATTTTAATCATATTTTTACTGAATTTACACAGATTTTTAGCAATTTCATTTCCATATTCTGGGCCTATTTCACTTGATTTTCACTTTTTCGTGATTTCAATCAATTTTTGATAATTTATCTCATATTTTAGGTCAATTTTTACATTTTTTTCAACATTTTTTCTTGATTTTTGATTATTTTTCTGCAATTTTTACGTATTCCATCAATTTTTTACTTAATTTTCGATAATTTTAACGATTTTTTTTTCATATTTTTGGTCAATTTTTGTTTACTTTAAGCAATATTTTTTATGTTTCATTTCAATTTTCACAATATTTCTTGATATTTGATCACTTTTCTGCATTGTTACGCAATTTTTGTCAAATTTTTACCAAAATTTTGAGAGTTTGTAACGTTTTTTTTTCATATTTTTGATCAATGTTAAAATATTTTCAACACTTTTTCGTGATTTTTCATTAATTTCTTGCATTTTTCACGAATTTACGTTCAATCTTACTGTATGTGAACATTTACCCATAATATGCGAATAATTGTTGAAAAATTTTCAAAAATTTGTAAAGAAATCACGAAAAAATGTTAAAAGTTGGATGAAATTTAATGTAAATGTAGAAAATTATTAAAAATCATCGAAAATGTGTTAAAAACTTGACATAAATGCGTATAAAATGCAGACAATTGATCAAAAAACACGAAAAAATGACAAACAAATAGTTGAAAATCTGGCAAAAATTCGATAAAAATGGGGAAAAAGTGCCAAAAGTTGATCAAAATTCACGAAAAAATGTTGAAAATTAGATGAAAATTCGTCTAAAATATGCAGAAAATTGTTAAAATCGTTAAAAACCGATTAAAAAATTGACAGAAATGGTTTAAAAATGCAAAAAGTTGATCAATAATCACAAAAAAATATTACAAAATAATTGAAAATTTGAAAAAAATTCGATAAAAATGGGTGAAAAGTGCCAAAAATTGATCAAAAATCACGAAAAAATGTTGAAAATTAGATGAAAATTTGTCTAAAACGTACAGAAATTTGTTAAAAATTTTTGAAAATGGGTTAAAAATTTGACATAAATATGTATAAAATGAAGATAATTCATCAAAACCACGAAAAATTGTTAAAATTTAGTTGAAAAATTCGCAAAAATTTTGATAAAAATGGGCAAAAAGTGCCAGAAGTTGATCAAAATTTAGGAAAGAATGTTGAAAATTAGATGAAAATTCACCTAATGCAGTAAACTGTTAAAAGTCGTTGAAAATCGATTAAAAAATTGACAAAAATGGTTTAAAAATGCAAAAAGTTGATCAAAAATCACAAAAAATGCAACAAAATAACTAAAAATTTGGCAAAAATTCAACAAAAATAAGTAAAAAGTGCCAAAAATTGATCAAAACTCCCGAAAAAAAATGTTAAAAATAAGATTAAAATTGTTCAAAGTCATCGAAAATAGATTAAAAAATTGACAGAACAGCATTTTAAAATGCAAAAAGTTAATCAAAAATAACGAAAAACTGTTAAAAAAAAAAATAAGCTACAACTGGCCTATAAAATGAAAAGAACAAAGTCATTGAAAACGTGGTAGTAAAAAAAATTAAGTCAAATCATCAACCTAACTATACATTTTTACATCTCTATTCCATGGGTACGTCTGGCATACTCACTCAATTAAGCAAATCAAACCAAACAGTATACTTTTTTCCTCATGTCTCTGCTCGAAAGTGCGAAGTTCACGTTCCTTTGGCCAACGCAACGGCCACACACAAGCTACAAAATTGAAAATTACGTACATTTACAGCCGTGGTACGAGATGCACGAGCATATGTTACACATTGGTAAGAAAATTTATGTACACGAAAAAGGCCTACTGCATATAGCGAACAAAAAGACACAAGCTATCTAGGTGACAGCTGAGACGATATAGCGCGGTCTCGTCCCCTTCGTATCCCCGTGCCGATGACCATGACGATGACCATAAGCAGAAAAAATGTACACATATACGGGGTAGATTCGTATCTTTTCCACACGATAGATAGGATAGTAGGTACATATGTTAATAATGTAGCATACGATATTAGAAGACGTCCGTCGGTCGGCCGGCAACCAAAAAAAGTACATACATACGTAGAAAGCTAGTAGACATGACAAGCTGATTAGCGCACTTGAAAAGGTACCCGTAACCTGTAATTATTTACGCTGGCTAACTCGTATGTATGTACACATCAAGAGTACTATGTATAATGTAACGCGTTGGCCAGCAAATTTCGAGACAATATAAAACTTTGCTAATGTTAAACATGAGGGTAAACATCGATCTGCTCATTTTCCAAGTTGTCTATGTGGTATGTGTAGGTATGTACGAGTTTGTATTCGTACGTATTTGTAATATGTAGCACCCCATTACCGAATCGATTCGATAAATACCTATACAGTGAATGCAGACACATACATACACATACGAAGGTAGATAGGTAGGTAGCTAGGTACATGTTATAGTCGATTTACCACAACAGAATAGAAACGATAAAGCGATAAACAAGCTAAAAATTAACCATTCTAATTAATTCGCGTTTTGTAAACCAAACCAAACCAAAACACAACTCGAACACGTAGAATTACATTATTACAAATCGTGTAATATCGTTCACCGAGACCACCAAATAACAAAACAAAATTTTCAATCATATCGAACCTTTGGTATGTTACATACATACATTGAATTTTAGCTTTATGATATACATTCGAGCAAACCTATTCATAATCGTATAAGATACCTATATTCTAGTCTACAATTCAAACACCAAAAAGTACTGTAGAAATCGAATTCGTTGTTCTTTTCTGCGAGACAAAGAACTCAGCTGCCAAAATGTCGATACTATCTGTCTTATTCGAAAAAGTGCAACCCTGCTCAAGATGGAGGGTAGACCCCTAGAAAGGTGATTTGGTGGACGTGGTCCGAACCAAAAAAACTCGACGGATTCGGATTGAGGTACTTCCTACAATATCGAATATATAATTTTTTTCCGTTTCACCCTGCACAACTACATTCTACTGTACTTTAAGTGAACTTTTTATGCATTTTGAACGATTTTTGAGAGTAAAACTGCTCTCTCATCCAAAATATAGGCGAGAACCCAAAAATTACTCGTTAATTTTGTTCAATGAAACTATTTAAAGATCGATTTCCACAAAAATGGCTGAAAAATTACTACACAATACGAAGTAATTAAAATAAACAGGTTAGTCATCCCATCCCCCCCTCCCCACAAAAATTAAGCCGTGAAATATTTGCTCAAAAGTAGCGATGTGACATATCAAATTAGATTAAAATTTCGCGCCGAATCCGAAAATCACCATCATTTTGAATTTCAACCTCTTTCGATGAAGTTCTGCCCCTAAACTTGAATTTGAGGGGAGAGGGGGGGACTAAAGAAGTGACGCCATTTAGATGAAAAGTAATTGGAATGTACGCAAATCAGACAACGTGGCTGATTAGTTTCAACCCTCAGCATACCTTGGCTCCCCAAACAAATTTTCATCCCCAATTCCACCCACCCTCGCCAAATTATAATAAAAACATTCGTTTAAAAACAGAAATGCGGCATATCAAAATGGTTTAAAATTTCGCGCTGAGTTCGAAAATGGCAATGATTTTTGCATTTGACACCGCGTAGTGGAGTTTTGCCTCCAAACTACATCGCTTGATGAACACTTTTTCGTGTTAGGATCGTAGACTATTCGGATTAATTTGATTGCAATACCGAGTAGAAAATAATACCTGATCGTTTTACGACTAACAACACTTCAACGGTACAAGGATATTAAGAGAAGTAGGTACACTACATTCCGGGTATCTACATCTGCCAATAAACGAAGCCAAGGTGCGAGTAGGGGTACCTGTTTGAATGAAAATCGATTGCTCCGCGAAATTCTTAGAATATAATTAGCTATAATATCTTTTGAACGCATTTAGTTAGTCTTTTGTCTTCTTAGCAACCTCGCAAACAATCAAATCACTTCGTTCACTTCCACGAATTCTGCCCCTTTCATTTACTTTCTAATTCCAATCATTCTACAACTCCAGGTAAATTGCGGGTGATTTTTTTGAAAATAAAAATAAAACAAAACTCAAGACACACTTTTCAAAAAATTAATTTCTCATGAAACAGCGTGCAATAATACAAAGACTGTTGAGAATTAGAAGTCCAGGTTTCCAACTTCTTCATTCAAGCTGTTCTGTGCTGCATTAAATTGCGCACATTATTAACACACCACGTAATCACCAAGTAAGTACAATTTTTTCTGGAATAGTCTAACTTGGAGAAATTATTATCTTTCAATCATGCTGCGGTTTTCACTATTGTCGAAACTTTTTTGCATTCTGAATATTTTGGGAATGACTGGGGGGAGGGGGTTGAAGAAAATGAAAGAAAAGGTAAGTCTAAATAGTTTTCTATTTTACATGATGAAATTATAAGTCAAGTTCAATCAGTTCTTGAAGTGAAAAAAAATTACGTTAAGCCCTCTTCTTTTCACAATTTCAGATATATCCCATTTTCACTCCATTTTTTTTTGTTTTTCGCAATTTTTGTAATATTTTAATTAAGATAAGTAAAGCACGAAACTAAAAATTTCAAATCTTACTTTTTTCATTTCCAAAATTATTATACAAAAAATACAGCAAAAGATTCGTGTTCATCAGCTCAATCACCCCCCCCCCCCTAAACACCTTTCGAACGATAAAAGTACTCAAATTTAAAAAATCCACATCGTGAAAAGCATTGAAAATTGGCTAACAAATCGATAGAAATGCGTAAAAAATGCAGAAAATCAATAAAAAATCATTAAGTTGACCTAACACGAAATAAGTCGTTAAAAATTGTTGAAAATTCGGTAAAAATTTGATAAAAAAGGATTAAAAGTACAAAAAAAATGAAAAAAAAAAGGAACTGTTAAATATAGACCTAAAACATGAAAAAAATTATTAAAAATTACAATAACTGGGTAAAAAATTAACAAAAAGAAGTAAAAAGTACAGAAAATTGATGAAAAATCACAAAAAAATTTTGAAAATCATGTGAAAATTGACTTAAAAAATGAAAAAAAGTCGTTAAAAATCACTGAAAATTAGGTAAAAAATCGACAAAAATGAGTAAAAAACGCAAAGAAATGATGAAAAACTACGAAAAATGATAAAAATCACGTGAAAACGAACCAAGAAAAAGAAAAAAATTTAAAAACATCGAAAACTGCATGAAAATTTAACAAAAATGATAAAAGATTTACGTAAAATACGATTAAAATTGTTAAAAATCATCGGAAAAAGCGCATAACAGGGTCAGAAATGAGTACAAAATGAGAAAAAAATGACCATAAACCATGCAAAAATAATGAAAAATATGCGAAAATTGACCAAAAATACGAAAAATATGTTAAAAATCAACGAAAATCGAGTAAAAAACAAACAATAAGGCGTTAAAAATGATTACAAACATGTAAAATTTCGTTAATAGTATGAAAAAATGCGGAAAACTGTTCAAAAATCACGAAAAACTGCATTTTTGTCAAATCTTCACCCAATTATCAATAAGTTTCAGCGATTTTCTTTTATTTTCGGTAAATGTTATCCGATTTTTCATCTTTTTTCGTAATTTTTAATAAATTTTTGCATTTTTGTGGATTATTTTTATCAATTTTTTACGCAATTTTTAACGATTTTCAACAAATTTTTTCATATTTTTGGTCAATCTTCACACATTTTTCATAATTTTTTACCAATTTTTACTAAATTTTATCAATTTTTAACCCCATCTTCATGCATTTTAACGATTTTTTTTCATATTTTTGGTCAATTTTCACTTGATTTTCATCATTTTTTTAATAGCTTTCTATAAATTTTCTACATTTTATTACATTTTTGTCTAATTTTTGCCCAATTTTCAATGATTTTTAAACTACTTTTTTTCTTTATTTACGTCAATTACCCATGTTTTTCATCATTTTTTCGTGATTTTTGATAATTTTCTGCCCTTTTCACCCATTTTTATCAATTTTTTACTCAATTTACAACATTTTAAGCGGTTTTTTTCTTGTTTATGATGAATTTTTATATACTTTTCATTGTTTTGTTTCGTGATTTTTGATCTGTATTCTGTATTTTTAGTCCATTTTTGTGAAACTGTTGGCCAAATTTTCTATGATTTTTGATGATTTTTTTTTTCATATTTTAGGTCGATTTTCAGTTATTTTTTCATGATTTTTGATCAATTTTCTGTATTTTTTTCACGAATTTCTGCTAATTTTATACCCATTTTTCAATGATTTTGAACAATGTAAATTTTTCAAATATCAGTACTTTTGTCGCGTGAATGGTACTTATCGGGTAGTTTTAGCTGCTGAACACGAATCTGTTGCTAATTTTTTTGTGTGATAATTTCGTAAATAAAGAAAGTAAAATTTTTAAAGGTGAAAAAGTGAAATGAGCCAAAAGTTCAGCAAAATTATAGCACAGAATTACTAAAAATTAAAATGAATATAATGGCACCAAACACTTTTGAATTATCATTATGGGAAGGGGGAAGGGGTATGAATATAGAAAATACGCAAACTTCCAATTAAAATTACATTCACGTAAGAATTCCACATTTTATACCATGCACTATAAAAATAATATAGTATTACGTAATAACTTACTTGGATATTTAAATTTCTCAAATTTTCATATTTTTTATCAAATATAAAACATCGAAACCAACCTGAAACAAAGAAACAAAATAAATCTTCCATTAGTCAAAATGTTGATCAACTCACAATACTTATTTTATTTCAGTTTGTACAATCCCAAAAATTCGATCAAAATCTAAACCGTATCACTAGTAAAAAAAAAAAAAAAAGTATTAGAGATGATGAATCTAGAACACAAAGGTCCAAGTGGCTGAGTGAACCTAAAAACCCATTTAAAGGGGAGGGGGATAATCATCTTGATCACTCATCAGCATCTCAGCCAGTCTACCGTTGGATCATTTTGAAATCCCATAGTATAAAATATAGATATTTCGAAGCTTGTACAGGAGAAGATCCTTCATCTTGAAAAAATATAGTAAAATGCACAATAGGCCTATTGTTCGATTAGTACATTTGTTAAAATTTGGCAACTACGCACTGTACATCTACAACCAACAATACATGCATCATTACTATGTAGGCAGGTATAGGAACAGGAAATGAAGTCATCTTACTTATAATGTTTGTGTTTCATTTATTGAAAACACGAGCCTTAATATGTTGCGCTACAACATTCATAATAATTATTATAACAAAACGTGCCTATATTTTTGTACGCATCGAAAACAACGAAAACGACAAAGACAACGACAACTTCAACCTAATGTTTTGTTCTGCACATTTTCTACACCATACAGGCACAGGTACAAGCTAACTAATTCCGACGTATTTTTCTTTAACCGACCGACCGACCGACTGGCGAAGCGAAATGAAATAAAAAAAAAAAAAAGAAAAAAGAAAATAAAAAGAGGTAAGTTATTAGGCGGTACAACAATTCACTAGTAAACGTTTGACATTTGTCGAGAAATCGTCTGTAATTATCATCCGACCATCTGCAGTAAAGTATAAGCACACTAGAGACGATGAGTAAATTTCAAACCCCTGGATTTGACGGCGGCCAGCCGTGAAAACAGTCTTCCAGCTTGGCCATAAATTAAGGCGGATTTTGTGTAAATAAGAGAGCCTCCTATTATCGGTTCGCCAGTTTATGATTCTTCTGTATACTTTACGTATAATACCTTTGTTCCTTTCTTGCTTCCTTTCTTTTCGACTCATTTCGTTTTTCGTATTTTTTTTTCTGCCGTTCTACGCGACCGGAAATTTTTTTAAATCTATCGAGTAGCTAAATTTTAATATCCCGGAGTAAATTATTTTTACATACTTACATGATTTAGTGTACCAAATTGAATGCTGTAATGTTAAACAATAAAAACGATAATTCATATTCACTCATAAAAGCCTTTGCATTATATGTGTGTATAGTAAATACATCTTCGTATTATAATTACTCATACTTTATCACCATCTGTTTAATGTTCAGTTCACCATATTACAAATAATGATCGTTACACAGTAAAGATGCTGAATCATTGGTATTTCTATAAACAAAAGATTATTCGAGTTCTCTTCTCATTATTCGGTTACGATGCACAAAACGAATTAAAATGTTATGATAAAACTGGTCCAACGCAAAAAAAAATCTATTCTTATCAAAATTTATATCGTACTTTGAAATTAAGAAGCATCTGCGCGGTGATAAGTTTACATTTGAAAACCAGTAAAGGAAATTTTGATAAAACGTACTCGCAGGTTTCAAACGAAAAAATAAATAAGTTTAAACCAAAACAGAAAGCATTACAATGCGTTGTTTTTTGAGTCCGATTATCTCCGAAACTCCTGAAATCTACATCTAGGACCCATCTTAATCTGCATACCAAATTTCAACCTCCTAGCTCAATTTGAAGGGGAGATATGTAGGGAATAGTCTTTTTTCAAGGTCCAAAAATTGGGAAAACCCCTCATATATCCCCTCCTAATTTACCCCGAAAGGTGATTTTTAGATATTTTATAGAACTTTGGATTTTCTACAGATTGATTTAAAAATTGATAATTTTTGCAATTTTTACCCCCCTCACCACCTCCTTTCCCTAATTTGGGTACAGCTGAATTTTGACCCAAGGTCATCCCCACTCCGTGATATCAAATAGCACGCCAATCGAAGCCATTTTCACAAATTATATCGATATTGGTCCATATCAAGCTGAGTAAATGATTTTTAGTTTTTGGGGGAAAAAATAAAAATAATCAGTACAATTTGCACATTAAGAATAAACATCCGAAGAATGTGAGTTCTCATATTTTTTACAGTCCACTGTTAACGGGTCAACTTCAAAAATCTCTAATTTTTCTGAACATTTCAAATTAAAATCATAAAATCCATCCTCTGATGTCAGTCCAATGATGACGTCACACTGATGACGGTCCACTAATGTCTTCCAATGATAACGGACAACCTTTCATGCCCAATTGTAGACGAGTCAACTTTCCTTAATTTTCCCCCAAAATTCCAATTTAAAATCATGAAATCAATCCAGGAGTCGAGGTCAACTGTATATGGGTCAACTTAAATTATCTTTAATTTTCCTCTGCATATCAACTTGAAATTATAAAATTGAGTGAGGTCAAGGTCAACTAATTTTCCTTGACGTTTCCACTTGAAATCTTGCAATCGATCGAGAGTCAAGCTCAACTGTTGGTGGATCAACGGATGACGACATTTCAACTCAAAATCATAAAATTTATTTAAGGTCACTGTTTTGACGAGGGAACTTCATATATCTTTAATTTTCCTCGACATTTTAACTTAAAGTCATAAAATCAATCCTTCACAAAATAAGTCCACTAATTTCTTTCCAGGTGATAAAAATCTGCCCGCTGATCACAGTCCAGTAATAACATATCTAATTTTCCTCAACATTTCAACTTAAAATCATAAAATCAATCTTTCATAAAATAAGTTCACTGATGTCATTCCAGGCC